>JAGSMU010000572.1:0-22312 GCA_029286865.1 Teinopalpus imperialis
CTGATTACAACTAGACTAGAAATGGCCTAAATGCGGCGCAGGATGACTGTCTAACGATTACACACTGAACAAATGCTACAACAAAAACCAATTTGGAATACCTAAGACTCTAATACACAAAGATATATAGGTGGTTAGGTTAGGTTAGGTTAGGTTAGGTTACAAAATCAGCACGAAAAACGAAGACATGAAAATTTTTACAAATGGAATAAATTTACGTAATTATGAAACTAAAAATAACTGATTAGATCTAGACTAGAAGTGGCCTAAATGCGGCGCAGGATGACTGTCTAACGATTACACTGAACAAATGCTACAACAAAAAACCAATTTGGAATGCTTAAGACTCTAATACACAAAGATATAGGTGGTTAGGGTTAGGTTAGGTTAGGATAGGTTACAAAATCAGCACGAAAAACGAAGACATGAAAATTTTTACAAATGGAATAAAATTACGTAATTATGAAACTAAAAATAACTGATTACAACTAGACTAGAAATGGCCTAAATGCGGCGCAGGATGACTGTCTAACGATTACACTGAACAAATGCTTCAACAAAAAACCAATTTGGAATGCTTAAGACTCTAATACACAAGATATAGGTGGTTAGGTTATGTTAGGTTAGGTTAGGTTACAAAATCAGCAATGAAAACGAAGACATGAAAATTTTTACAAATGGAATAAAATCACGTAATTATGAAACCAAAATAACTGATTAGAACTAGACTAGAAATGGCCTAAATGCGGCGCAGAATGACTGTCTAACGATTACACTGAACAAATGCTACAACAAAAACCAATTTGGAATGCCTAAGACTCTAATACACAAAGATATAGGTGGTTAGGTTAGGTTAGGTTAGGTTACAAAATCAGCAATGAAAACGAAGACATGAAAATTTTTACAAATGGAATAAAATTACGTAATTATGAAACTAAAAATAACTGATTACAACTAGACTAAAAATGGCCTAAATGCGGCGCAGGATGACTGTCTAACGATTACACTGAACGCATGCTACAACAAAAAACCAATTTGGAATGCCTAAGACTCTAATACACAAAGATATAGGTGGTTAGGGTTAGGTTAGGTTAGGTTACAAAATCAGCACGAAAAACGAAGACATGAAAATTTTTACAAATGGAATAAAATTACGTAATTATGAAACTAAAAATAACTGATCAGAACTAGACTAGAAATGGCCTAAATGCGGCGCAGGATGACTGTCTAACGATTACACTGAACAAATGCTACAACAAAAACCAATTTGGAATGCCTAAGACTCTAATACACAAAGATATAGGTGGTTAGGTTAGTTAGGTTAGGTTAGGTTAAGGTTAGGTTACAAAATCAGCACGAAAAACGAAGACATGAAAATTTTTACAAATGGAATAAAATTACGTAATTATGAAACTAAAAATAACTGATTACAACTAGACTAGAAATGGCCTAAATGCGGCGCAGGATGACTGTCTAACGATTACACTGAACAAATGCTTCAACAAAAAACCAATTTGGAATGCCTAAGACTCTAATACACAAAGATATAGGTGGTTAGGGTTAGGTTAGGTTAGGTTAGAGTTAGGTTAGGTTAGGATACAAAATCAGCACGAAAAACGAAGACACATGAAAATTTTTACAAATGGAATAAAATTACGTAATTATGAAACCAAAAATAACTGATTACAACTAGACTAGAAATGGCCTAAATGCGGCGCAGGATGACTGTCTAACGATTACACTGAACGCATGCTACAACAAAAACCAATTTGGAATGCCTAAGACTCCTAATACACAAAGATATAGGTGGTTAGAGTTAGGTTAGGTTAGGGTTAGGGTTAGGGTTAGGTTACAAAATCAGCACGAAAAACGAAGACATGAAAATTTTTACAAATGGAATAAAATTACGTAATTATGAAACTAAAAATAACTGACTAGAACTAGACTAGAAATGGCCTAAATGCGGCTGGGATGACTGTCTAACGATTACACTGAACAAATGCTACAACAAAAACCAATTTGGAATGCTTAAGACTCTAATACACAAAGATATAGGTGGTTATGGTTATGTTAGGTTAGGTTGAGTTAGGTTAGGTTAGGTTAGGTTACAAAATCCTTTTGAAAACGAAGACATGAAAATTTTTACAAATGGAATAAAATTACGTAATTATGAAACTAAAAATAACTGACTAGAACTAGACTAGAAATGGCCTAAATGCGGCAGGATGACTGTCCTAACGATTACACTGAACAAATGCTACAACAAAAACCAATTTGGAATGCTTAAAACTCTAATACACAAAGATATAGGTGGTTAGGGTTAGGTTAGGTTAGGTTAGGTTAGATTACAAAATCAGCACGAAAAACGAAGACATGAAAATTTTTACAAATGGAATAAAATAACGTAATTAAGAAACTAAAAATAAATGATTACAACTAGACTAAAAATGGCCTAAATGCGGCGCAGAATGACTGTCTAACGATTACACTGAACAAATGCTTCAACAAAAACCAATTTGGAATGCTTGAGACTCTAATACACAAAGATATAGGTGGTTAGGTTAGAGTTAGGTTAGGTTAGGTTAGGTTAGGTTAGGTTACAAAATCAGCACGAAAAACGAAGACATGAAAATTTTACAAATGGAATAAAATTACGTAATTATGAAACTAAAAATAACTGACTAGAACTAGACTAGAAATGGCCTAAATGCGGCGCAGGATGACTGTCTAACGATTACACTGAACAAATGCTTCAACAAAAAACAAATTTGAATGCTTAAGACTCTAATACACAAAGATATAGGTGGTTAGGGTTTTGGTTAGGTTAGGTTAGGTTACAAAATCAGCACGAAAAACGAAGACATGAAAATTTTTACAAATGGAATAAAATCACGTAATTATGAAACTAAAAATAACTGATTACAACTAGACTAGAAATGGCCTAAATGCGGCGCAGAATGACTGTCTAACGATTACACTGAATAAAATGCTACAACAAAAAACCAATTTGGAATGCCTAAGACTCTAATACACAAAGATATAGGTGGTTAGAGTTAGGTTAGGTTAGGTTAGGTTAGGTTAGATTACAAAATCAGCACGAAAAACGAAGACATGAAAATTTTTACAATTGGAATAAAATTACGTAATTATGAAACTAAAAATAACTGATTACAACTAGACTAAAAATGGCCTAAATGCGGCGCAGGATGACTGTCTAACGATTACACTGAACGCATGCTACAACAAAAAACCAATTTGGAATGCCTAAGACTCTAATACACACAAAGATAGGTGGTTAGGTTAGGTTAAGGTTAGGTTAGGATACAAAATCAGCACGAAAAACGAAGACATGAAAATTTTACAAATGGAATAAAATTACGTAATTATGAAACTAAAAATAACTGATTACAACTAGACTAGAAATGGCTAAATGCGGCGCAGGATGACTGTCTAACGATTACACTGAACAAATGCTTCAACAAAAACCAATTTGGAATGCTTAAGACTCTAATACACAAAGATATAGGTGGTTAGGGTTAAGTTAGGTTAGGTTAGGATTAGGTTAGGTTAGGTTAGAGTTAGGTTAGGATACAAAATCAGCACGAAAAACGAAGACATGAAAATTTTTACAAATGGAATAAAATTACGTAATTATGAAACTAAAAAATAACCGATTACAACTAGACTAAAATGGCCTAAATGCGGCGCAGGATGACTGTCTAACGATTACACTGAACAAATGCTACAACAAAAACCAATTTGGAATGCTTAAGACTCTAATAATCAAAGATATAGGTGGTTAGGTTAGGTTAGAGTTAGGTTAGGTTACAAAATCGGCACGAAAAAACGAGACATGAAAATTTTTACAAATGGAATAAAATTACGTAATTATGAAACTAAAAAATAACCGATTACAACTAGACTAGAAATGGCCTAAATGCGGCAGGATGACTGTCTAACGATTACACTGAACAAATGCTACAACAAAAACCAATTTGGAATGCCTAAGACTCTAATAATAAAGATATAGGTGGTTAGGTTAGGTTAGGTTAGGTTAGGTTAAGGTTAGGTTACAAAATCAGCACGAAAAACGAAGACATGAAAATTTTTACAAATGGAATAAATTTACGTAATTATGAAACTAAAAATAACTGATTAGATCTAGACTAGAAATGGCTAAATGCGGCGCAGGATGACTGTCTAACGATTACACTGAACAAATGCTACAACAAAAACCAATTTGGAATGCTTAAGACTCTAATACACAAAGATATAGGTGGTTAGGTTAGGTTAGGTTAGGTTAGGTTACAAAATCAGCACGAAAAACGAAGACATGAAAATTTTTACAAATGGAATAAAATTACGTAATTATGAAACTAAAAATAACTGATTACAACTAGACTAGAAATGGCCTAAATGCGGCGCAGGATGACTGTCTAACGATTACACTGGAACAAATGCTACAACAAAAACCAATTTGGAATGCTTAAGACTCTAATACACAAAGATATAGGTGGTTATGGTTAGGTTAGGTTAGGTTAGGTTATTAGGTTAGGTTAGGATAGGTTACAAAATCAGCACGAAAAACGAAGACATGAAAATTTTTACAAATGGAATAAAATTACGTAATTATGAAACTAAAAATAACTGATTACAACTAGACTAAAAATGGCCTAAATGCGGCGCAGGATGACTGTCTAACGATTACACTGAACGCATGCTACAACAAAAAACCAATTTGGAATGCCTAAGACTCTAATACACAAAGATATAGGTGGTTAGGGTTAGGTTAGGTTAGGTTAGGTTAGGTTAGATTACAAAATCAGCACGAAAAACGAAGACATGAAAATTTTTACAAATGGAATAAAATTACGTAATTATGAAACTAAAAATAACTGATTACAACTAGACTAGAAATGGCCTAAATGCGGCGCAGGATGATTGTCTAACGATTAATTGAACGCATGCTACAACAAAAACCAATTTGGAATGCCTAAGACTCTAATACACAAAGATATAGGTGGTTAGGTTAGGTTAGGTTAGGTTAGGTTAGGTTACAAAATCAGCACGAAAAACGAAGACATGAAAATTTTTACAAATGGAATAAAATTACGTAATTATGAAACTAAAAATAACTGACTAGAACTAGACTAGAAATGGCCTAAATGCGGCGCAGGATGATTGTCTAACGATTACACTGAACAAATGCTACAACAAAAAACCAATTTGGAATGCTTAAGACTCTAATACACAAAGATATAGGTGGTTAGGTTAGGTTAGGTTAGGTTAGGTTAGGTTACAAAATCAGCACGAAAAACGAAGACATGAAAATTTTTACAAATGGAATAAAATCACGTAATTATGAAACTAAAAATAACTGATCAGAACTAGACTAGAAATGGCCTAAATGCGGCGCAGGATGACTGTCTAACGATTACACTGAACAAATACTACAACAAAAAACCAATTTGGAATGCTTGAGACTCTAATACACAAAGATATAGGTGGTTAGGTTAGGTTAGGTTAGGTTAGGTTAGGTTAGGTTAGGTTAGGTTACGAAATCAGCACGAAAAACGAAGACATGAAAATTTTTACAAATGGAATAAAATTACGTAATTATGAAACTAAAAATAACTGACTAGAACTAGACTAGAAATGGCCTAAATGCGGCGCAGGATGATTGTCTAACGATTACACTGAACAAATGCTACAACAAAAAACCAATTTGGAATGCTTAAGACTCTAATACACAAAGATATAGGTGGTTAGGTTAGGTTAGTTAGGTTAGGTTAGTTAGGTTACAAAATCAGCACGAAAAACGAAGACATGAAAATTTTTACAAATGGAATAAAATTACGTAATTATGAAACTAAAAATAACTGATCAGAACTAGACTAGAAATGGCCTAAATGCGGCGCAGGATGACTGTCTAACGATTACACTGAACAAATGCTTCAACAAAAAACCAATTTGGAATGCTTAAGACTCTAATACACACAAAGATATAGGTGGTTATGGTTATGTTAGGTTAGGTTAGGTTAGGTTAGGTTACAAAATCAGCACGAAAAACGAAGACATGAAAATTTTACAAATGGAATAAAATCACGTAATTATGAAACTAAAAATAACTGATTACAACTAGATTCAGAAATGGCCTAAATGCGACGCAGAATGACTGTCTAACGATTACACTGAACAAATGCTACAACAAAAAACCAATTTGGAATGCCTAAGACTCTAATACACAAAGATATAGGTGGTTAGGGTTAGGTTAGGTTAGGTTAGGTTAGATTACAAAATCAGCACGAAAAACGAAGACATGAAAATTTTTACAAATGGAATAAAATTACGTAATTATGAAACTAAAAATAACTGATTACAACTAGACTAAAAATGGCCTAAATGCGGCGCAGGATGACTGTCTAACGATTACACTGAACGCATGCTACAACAAAAAACCAATTTGGAATGCCTAAGACTCTAATACACAAAGATATAGGTGGTTAGGGTTAGGTTAGGTTAGGTTAGGTTAGGTTACAAAATCAGCACGAAAAACGAAGACATGAAAATTTTTACAAATGGAATAAAATTACGTAATTATGAAACTAAAATAACTGATTACAACTAGATTCAGAAATGGCCTAAATGCGGCGCAGGATGACTGTCTAACGATTACACTGAACAAATGCTTCAACAAAACCAATTTGGAATGCTTAAGACTCTAATACACACAAAGATATAGGTGGTTAGGGTTAGGCTAGGTTAGGTTAGGCTAGGTTAGGTTAGATTACAAAATCAGCACGAAAAACGATGACATGAAAATTTTACAAATGGAATAAAATTACGCAATTATGAAACTAAAAATAACTGATTACAACTAGATTCAGAAATGGCCTAAATGCGGCGCAGAATGACTGTCTAACGATTACACTGAACAACAAGCAACAAAACCAATTTGGAATGCCTAAGACTCTAATACACAAAGATATAGGTGGTTAGGGTTAGGTTAGGGTTAGGTTAGGTTACAAAATCAGCACGAAAAACGAAGACATGGAAATTTTACAAATGGAATAAAATTACGTAATTATGAAACTAAAATAACTGATCAGAACTAGACTAGAAATGGTATCTAAATGCGGCGCAGGATGACTGTTCAACGATTACACTGGAACAAATGCTACAACAAAAAACCAATTTGGAATGCTTAAGACTCTAATACACAAAGATATAGGTGGTTAGGGTTAGGTTAGGTTAGGTTAGGTTAGGTTAGGTTACAAAATCAGCACGAAAAAGAAGACATGAAAATTTTACAAATGGAATAAAATTACGTAATTATGAAACTAAAATAACTGATTACAACTAGACTAGAAATGGCCTAAATGTGGCGCAGGATGACTGTCTAACGATTACACTGAACAAATGCTACAACAAAAAACCAATTTGGAATGCCTAAGACTCTAGTACACAAAGATATAGGTGGTTAGGGTTAAGTTAGGTTAGGTTAGGTTAGGTTAAGTTACAAAATCAGCACGAAAAACGATGACATGAAAATTTTTACAAATGGAATAAAATTACGTAATTATGAAACTAAAATAACTGATTACAACTAGACTAGAAATGGCCTAAATGCGGCGCAGGATGACTGTCTAACGATTACACTGAACAAATGCTACAACAAAACCAATTTGGAATGCCTAAGACTCTAATACACAAAGATATAGGTATTAGGTTAGGTTAGGTTAGATTAGGTTAGGTTAAGTTAGGTTAGGTTAGGTTAGATTAGGTTAGGTTACAAAATCAGCACGAAAAACGAAGACATGAAAATTTTACAAATGGAATAAAATTACGTAATTATGAAACTAAAAATAACTGATTACAACTAGACTAGAAATGGCCTAAATGCGGCGCAGGATGACTGTCTAACGATTACACTAAACAAATGCTACAACAAAACCAATTTGGAATGCTTAAGACTCTAATACACAAATATATAGGTGGTTATGGTTATGTTAGGTTAGGTTAGGTTACAAAATCAGCACGAAAAACGAAGACATGAAAATTTTACAAATGGAATAAAATTACGTAATTATGAAACTAAAAATAACTGATTAGATCTAGACTAGAAATGGCCTAAATGTGGCGCAGGATGACTGTCTAACGATTAATTGAACAAATGCTACAACAAAAACCAATTTGGAATGCTTAAGACTCTAATACACAAATATATAGGTGGTTAGGTTAGTTAGGTTAGGTTAGGTTAGTTAGGTTAGGTTAGGTTAGGTTACAAAATCAGCACGAAAAACGAAGACATGAAAATTTTTACAAATGGAATAAAATTACGTAATTATGAAACTAAAAATAACTGATTAGAACTAGACTAGAAATGGCCTAAATGCGGCGCAGGATGACTGTCTAACGATTACACTGAACAAATACTACAACAAAACCAATTTGAATGCTTAAGACTCTAATACACAAAGATATAGGTGGTTAGGTTAGTTAGGTTAGGTTAGGTTAGGTTAGATTAGGTTAGGTTACAAAATCTGCACGAAAAACGAAGACATGGAAATTTTTACAAATGAAATAAAATAACGTAATTATGAAACTAAAAATAACTGATTACAACCAGACTAGAAATGGCCTAAATGCGGCGCAGGATGACTGTCTAACGATTACACTGAACAAATACTACAACAAAACCAATTTGGAATGCCTAAGACTCTAATACACAAAGATATAGGTGGTTAGGTTAGGTTAGTTAGGTTAGGTTAGGTTAGTTAGGTTAGGTTAGGTTACAAAATCAGCACGAAAAACGAAGACATGAAAATTTTACAAATGGAATAAAATTACGTAATTATGAAACTAAAAATAACTGATTAGAACTAGACTAGAAATGGCCTAAATGCGGCGCAGGATGACTGTCTAACGATTACACTGAACAAATGCTACAACAAAAAACCAATTTGGAATGCTTAAGACTGTAATACACAAATATATAGGTGGTTAGGTTAGGTTAGGTTAGGTTAGGTTACAAAATCAGCACGAAAAACGAAGACATGAAAATTTTACAAATGGAATAAAATTACGTAATTATGAAACTAAAAATAACTGATTAGATCTAGACTAGAAGTGGCCTAAATGCGGCGCAGGATGACTGTCTAACGATTACACTGAACAAATGCTACAACAAAACCAATTTGGAATGCCTAAGACTCCTAATACACAAAGATATAGGTGGTTAGGTTAGGTTAGTTAGGTTAGGTTAGGTTACAAAATCAGCACGAAAAACGAAGACATGAAAATTTTACAAATGGAATAAAATTACGTAATTATGAAACTAAAAATAACTGATGACAACTAGACTAGAAATGGCCTAAATGCGGCGCAGGATGACTGTCTAACGATTACACTGAACAAATGCTACAACAAAAAATCAATTTGGAATGCTTAAGACTCTAATACACAAAGATATAGGTGGTTAGGTTAGGTTAGGGTAGGTTAGGTTACAAAATCAGCACGAAAAACGAAGACATGAAAATTTTACAAATGGAATAAAATTACGTAATTATGAAACTAAAAATAACTGATTAGAACTAGACTAGAAATGGCCTAAATGCGGCGCAGGATGACTGTTCAACGATTACACTGAACAAATGCTACAACAAAACCAATTTGGAATGCTTAAGACTTAATACACAAAGATATAGGTGGTTAGGTTAGGTTAGATTAGGTTAGGTTAGAGTTAGGTTACAAAATCAGCTCGAAAAACGAAGACATGAAAATTTTACAAATGGAATAAAATTACGTAATTATGAAACTAAAAATAACTGATTAGAACTAGACTAGAAATGGCCTAAATGCGGCGCAGGATGACTGTCTAACGATTACACTGAACAAATGCTACAACAAAAAACCAATTTGGAATGCTTAAGACTCTAATACACAAAGATATAGGTGGTTAGGGTTATGTTAGGTTAGGTTAGGTTACAAAATCAGCACGAAAAACGAAGACATGAAAATTTTTACAAATGGAATAAAATTACGTAATTATGAAACTAAAAATAACTGATTACAACTAGACTAGAAATGGCCTAAATGCGGCGCAGCAGGATGACTGTCTAACGATTAATTGAACAAAATGCTTCAACAAAACCAATTTGGAATGCTTAAGACTCTAATACACAAAGATATAGGTGGTTAGGTTAGGTTAGGTTAGGTTAGGTTACAAAATCAGCACGAAAAACGAAGACATGAAAATTTTACAAATGGAATAAAATCACGTAATTATGAAACTAAAAATAACTGATCAGAACTAGACTAGAAATGGCCTAAATGCGGCGCAGGATGACTGTCTAACGATTACACTGAACAAATGCTACAACAAAAAACCAATTTGGAATGCTTAAGACTCTAATACACACAGATATAGGTGGTTAGGTTAGGTTAGGTTAGGTTAGGTTAGGTTAGGTTACAAAATCAGCACGAAAACGAAGACATGAAAATTTTACAAATGGAATAAAATTACGTAATTATGAAACCAAAAATAACTGATTACAACCAGATTCAGAAATGGCCTAAATGCGGCGCAGGATGACTGTCTAACGATTACACTGAACAAATGCTACAACAAAACCAATTTGGAATGCCTAAGACTCTAATACACAAAGATATAGGTGGTTAGGTTAGGTTAGGTTAGGTTACAAAATCAGCACGAAAACGAAGACATGAAAATTTTACAAATGGAATAAAATTACGCAATTATGAAACCAAAAATAACTGATTACAACTAGACTAGAAATGGCCTAAATGCGGCGCAGGATGACTGGTTCAACGATTACACTGAACAAATGCTACAACAAAACCAATTTGGAATGCTTAAGACTCTAATACACAAAGATATAGGTGGTTAGGTTAGGTTAGGTTAGATTAGGTTAGGTTAGGTTAGGTTACAAAATCAGCACGAAAACGAAGATATGAAAATTTTACAAATGGAATAAAATCACGTAATTATGAAACTAAAAATAACTGATCAGAACTAGACTAGAAATGGCCTAAATGCGGCGCAGGATGACTGTCTAACGATTACACTGAACAAATACTACAACAAAACCAATTTGGAATGCTTAAGACTCTAATACACAAAGATATAGGTGGTTAGGTTAGTTAGGTTAGGTTAGGTTAGGTTACAAAATCAGCACGAAAACGAAGATACGAAAATTTTACAAATGGAATAAAATTACGCAATTATGAAACTAAAAATAACTGGATTACAACTAGATTCAGAAATGGCCTAAATGCGGCGCAGCAGGATGACTGTTCAACGATTACACTGAACAAATGCTACAAATAAAACCAATTTGGAATGCTTAAGACTCTAATACACAAAGATATAGGTGGTTAGGGTTAAGTTAGGTTAGGTTAGGTTAGGTTAGATTACAAAATCAGCACGAAAACGAAGACATGAAAATTTTACAAATGGAATAAAATTACGTAATTATGAAACTAAAAATAACTGATTACAACTAGATCTAGAAATGGCCTAAATGCGGCGCAGGATGACTGTCTAACGATTACACTGAACAAATGCTAAACAAAACCAATTTGGAATGCTTAAGACTCTAATACACAAAGATATAGGTGGTTAGGTTAGGTTAGGTTAGGTTAGGTTAAGGTTAGGTTACAAAATCAGCAATGAAAACGAAGATATGAAAATTTTACAAATGGAATAAAATTACGTAATTATGAAACTAAAAATAACTGGATTACAACTAGACTAGAAAATGGCTAAATGCGGCGCAGGATGACTGTCTAACGATTACACTGAACAAATGCTTCAACAAAAACCAATTTGGAATGCTTAAGACTCTAATACACACAAAGATATAGGTGGTTAGGTTAGGTTATGTTAGGTTAGGTTAGGTTAAGTTACAAAATCAGCACGAAAACGAAGACATGAAATTTTTTACAAATGGAATAAAATTTCGTAATTATGAAACTAAAAATAACTGATTACAACTAGACTAGAAATGGCCTAAATGCGGCGCAGGATGACTGTCTAACGATTAAAATGAACAAATGCTACAACAAAAAATCAATTTGGAATGCTTAAGACTCTAATACACAAATATATAGGTGGTTATGGTTATTTTAGGTTAGGTTACAAAATCAGCACGAAAAACGAAGACATGAAAATTTTACAAATGAATAAAATTACGCAATTATGAAACTAAAAATAACTGATCAGAACTAGACTAGAAATGGCCTAAATGCGGCGCTGGATGACTGTCTAACGATTACACTGAACAAATACTACAACAAAACCAATTTGGAATGCCTAAGACTCTAATACACAAAGATATAGGTGGTTAGGTTAGGTTAGGTTAGGTTAGGTTATGTTAGGTTAGGTTAGGTTAGGTTACAAAAATCAGTAATGAAAACGAAGACATGAAAATTTTACAAATGAATAAAATTACGTAATTATGAAACTAAAAATAACTGACTAGAACTAGACTAGAAATGGCCTAAATGCGGCGCAGGATGATCGTCTAACGATTACACTGAACAAATGCTACAACAAAACCAATTTGGAATGCCAAGACTCTAATACACAAAGATATAGGTGGTTAGGTTAGTTAGGTTAGGTTAGGCTAGGTTAGGTTAGGGTTAGGCTACAAAATCAGCACGAAAAACGAAGACATGAAAATTTTACAAATGGAATAAAATTACGCAATTATGAAACTAAAAATAACTGACTAGAACTAGACTAGAAATGGCCTAAATGCGGCAGGATGACTGTCTAACGATTACACTGAACAAATGCTACAACAAAAACCAATTTGGAATGCTTAAGACTCTAATACACAAAGATATAGGTGGTTAGGTTAGGTTAGGTTAGGTTAGGTTACAAAATCAGCACGAAAAACGAAGACATGAAAATTTTACAAATGGAATAAAATTACGTAATTATGAAACTAAAAATAACTGATCAGGACTAGACTAGAAATGGCCTAAATGCGGCGCAGGATGACTGTCTAACGATTACACTGAACAAAATGCTTCAACAAAACCAATTTGGAATGCTTAAGACTCTAATACAAAGATATAGGTATTAGGGTTAGGTTAGGTTAGGTTAGGTTAGATTACAAAATCAGCACGAAAAACGAAGATACGAAAATTTTTACAAATGGAATAAAATCACGTAATTATGAAACTAAAAATAACTGATTACAACTAGATTCAGAAATGGCCTAAATGCGGCGCAGAATGACTGTCTAACGATTACACTGGAACAAATGCTACAACAAAACCAATTTGGAATGCCTAAGACTCTAATACACAAAGATATAGGTGGTTAGGTTAGGTTAGGTTAGGTTAGGTTAGATTACAAAATCAGCACGAAAAACGAAGACATGAAAATTTTTACAAATGGAATAAAATTACGTAATTATGAAACTAAAAATAACTGATTACAACTAGACTAAAAATGGCCTAAATGCGGCGCAGGATGACTGTCTAACGATTACACTGAACGCATTCTACAACAAAAAACCAATTTGGAATGCCTAAGACTCTAATACACAAAGATATAGGTGGTTAGGTTAGGTTAGGTTAGGTTAGGTTAGGTTACAAAATCAGCACGAAAAACGAAGACATGAAAATTTTTACAAATGGAATAAAATTACGTAATTATGAAACTAAAAATAACTGATTACAACTAGACTAGAAATGGCCTAAATGCGGCGCAGCAGGATGACTGTCTAACGATTACACTGAACAAAATGCTTCAACAAAACCAATTTGGAATGCTTAAGACTCTAATACACAAAGATATAGGTGGTTAGGTTAGGTTAAGGTTAGGTTAGGTTAGGTTAGGTTAAGTTACAAAATCAGCACGAAAAACGATGACATGAAAATTTTTACAAATGGAATAAAATTACGTAATTATGAAACTAAAAATAACTGATTACAACTAGACTAGAAATGGCCTAAATGCGGCGCAGAATGACTGTCTAACGATTACACTGAACAAATGCTACAACAAAAAACCAATTTGGAATGCCTAAGACTCTAATACACAAAGATATAGGTGGTTAGGTTAGGTTAGGTTAGGTTAGGTTAGGTTACAAAATCAGCACGAAAAACGAAGACATGAAAATTTTTACAAATGGAATAAAATTACGTAATTATGAAACTAAAAATAACTGATCAGAACTAGACTAGAAATGGCCTAAATGCGGCGCAGGATGACTGTCTAACGATTACACTGAACAAATACTACAACAAAAAACCAATTTGGAATGCTTAAGACTCTAATACACAAAGATATAGGTGGTTAGGTTAGTTAGGTTAGGTTAGGCTACAAAATCAGCACGAAAAACGAAGACATGAAAATTTTACAAATGGAATAAAATTACGTAATTATGAAACTAAAAATAACTGGATTACAACTAGACTAGAAATGGCCTAAATGCGGCGCAGGATGACTGGTTCAACGATTACACTGGAACAAATGCTACAACAAAAACCAATTTGGAATGCCTAAGACTCTAATACACAAAGATATAGGTGGTTAGGTTAGGTTAGGTTAGGTTAGATTAGGTTAGGTTACAAAATCAGCAATGAAAACGAAGACATGAAAATTTTACAAATGGAATAAAATTACGTAATTATAAAACTAAAAATAACTGATTACAACTAGACTAGAAATGGCCTAAATGCGGCGCAGGATGACTGTCTAACGATTACACTGAACAAATGCTACAACAAAACCAATTTGGAATGCTTAAGACTCTAATACACAAATATATAGGTGGTTATGGTTATGTTAGGTTAGGTTAGGTTACAAAATCAGCACGAAAAACGAAGACATGAAAACTTTTACAAATGGAATAAAATTACGTAATTATGAAACTAAAAATAACTGATTGGATCTAGACTAGAAGTGGCCTAAATGCGGCGCAGGATGATTGTCTAACGATTACACTGAACAAATGCTACAACAAAAAACCAATTTGGAATGCTTAAGACTCTAATACACAAATATATAGGTGGTTATGGTTATGTTAGGTTAGGTTAGGTTAGGTTAGGTTACAAAATCAGCACGAAAAACGAAGACATGAAAATTTTTACAAATGGAATAAAATTACGTAATTATGAAACTAAAAATAACTGATTAGAACTAGACTAGAAATGGCCTAAATGCGGCGCAGGATGACTGTCTAACGATTACACTGAACAAATACTACAACAAAAAACCAATTTGGAATGCTTAAGACTCTAATACACAAAGATATAGGTGGTTAGGGTTAGGTTAGGTTAGATTAGGTTAGGTTACAAAATCTGCACGAAAAACGAAGACATGGAAATTTTTACAAATGAAATAAAATAACGTAATTATGAAACTAAAAATAACTGATTAGATCTAGACTAGAAGTGGCCTAAATGCGGCGCAGGATGACTGTCTAACGATTACACTGAACAAATACTACAACAAAAAACCAATTTGGAATGCTTAAGACTCTAATACACAAAGATATAGGTGGTTAGGGTTAGGTTAGGTTAGATTAGGTTAGGTTACAACCCCCCCGAAGGGTTCTCGCTTTGTCGTTGCGGGGGGGCG
This sequence comes from Teinopalpus imperialis, assembly GCA_029286865.1. Taxonomy (NCBI): domain Eukaryota; kingdom Metazoa; phylum Arthropoda; class Insecta; order Lepidoptera; family Papilionidae; genus Teinopalpus; species Teinopalpus imperialis. Next base: position 15,620 of record JAGSMU010000572.1, read on the forward strand.
TAGTAACCGTGGCTTGGTCACCCACGGTGAAGCTAAGAGGAACCCAATGGCCGGCCTAAGGCGCTCTGAGGCCGGCCTGAGGTATCGCTCCGGCATTCCTTGGCGAGCCAACCTCGATGCGTATCGGTGAACTGTTGGGGCGGATGTGGCGGAGCGAGGCCGTCTTCCCCGCCCTCAGTAGCCGAGGCGGAGTCGCGGAGGGAGAGGAGTGTCGGTGTTTCGTTGCCGCTCTCCCTATCCTCCGCGACTCAAGCGGGGGTCGCACCGCATGATGCGGCTGTGGTGGGGCCGCGGGGAAGGGGAGTGTCGGTGTTTCGTTGCCGCTCTCCCTGTCCTCCGCGGCCGAACATCGGTCGGCGGTGGAGCCGCAGACCAGATCCATCGCAGGGGGCTGGGTTGGCTTAGTGCTTTCCTGGCCCCCATGGCCTCTGGGGGGCGGACTCGGGGGAGTCCGTTTCACCCACAGAGGATGAGGCGCGTCCGTGTTCCGGCGCGCCTTGCAGGAGAGGGGTGGAGAGGGGATCCTCCCCGATGAGGGCTTTCTGGCTTGCCGGCCAGCGCAGGCGGGGTCGCGGAGGTGTGCGAAAGCGTTCCCGTGGCCCGCCATACGCGACGAAGGTAGGAAGGAACACCATGGGGTTTTAGTCGAAAGAAGTCCGGATTACATCCCTAATTCTACCCCCGCAGGGTAAAGCGCGTGAGCATTTCCCAGGCGTAAAAAAAAAAAAGGTTAGGTTACAAAATCTGCACGAAAACGAAGACATGGAAATTTTTACAAATGAAATAAAATAACGTAATTATGAAACTAAAAATTATTGATTTGAACTAGACTAGAAATGGCCTAAATGCGGCGCAGGATGACTGTCTAATGATTACACTAAACAAATGCTACAACAAAAAACCAATTTGGAATGCTTAAGACTCTAATACACAAAGATATAGGTGGTTAGGTTAGGTTAGGTTAGATTAGGTTAGGTTACAAAATCAGCACGAAAAACGAAGAAATAAAAAGTTTTTACAAATGGAATGAAATTACGTAATTATGAAACTAAAAATAATTGATTTGAACTAGACTAGAAATGGCCTAAATGCGGCGCAGGATGACTTTCTAACGATTACACTGAACAAATGCTACAACAAAAACCAATTTGAAATGCTTAAGACTCTAATACACAAAGATATAGGTGGTTAGGTTAGGTTAGGTTAGGTTACAAAATCTGCACGAAAAACGAAGAAATGAAAATTTTACAAATGGAATAAAATTACGTAATTATGAAACTAAAAATAAATTATTACAACTAGACTAGAAATGGCCTAAATGCGGCGCAGGATGACTGTCTAACGATTACACTGAACAAATGCTTCAACAAAACCAATTTGGAATGCCTAAGACTCTAATACACAAAGATATAGGTGGTTAGAGTTAGGTTAGGTTAGGTTAAGTTAGGTTAGGTTAGGTTACAAAATCAGCACGAAAACGAAGACATGAAAATTTTTACAAATGGAATAAAATTACGTAATTATGAAACTAAAAATAACTGATTACAACTAGATTCAGAAATGGCCTAAATGCGGCGCAGGATGACTGTCTAACGATTACACTGAACAAATGCTACAACAAAACCAATTTGAATGCCTAAGACTCTAATACACAAAGATATAGGTGGTTAGGTTAGTTAGGTTAGGTTAGATTACAAAATCAGCACGAAAACGAAGACATGAAAATTTTTACAAATGGAATAAAATTACGTAATTATGAAACTAAAAATAACTGATTACAACTAGATTCAGAAATGGCCTAAATGCGGCGCAGCAGGATGACTGTCTAACGATTACACTGAACAAATGCTTCAACAAAACCAATTTGAAATGCTTAAGACTCTAATACACAAAGATATAGGTGGTTAGGTTAAGTTAGGTTAGGTTAGGCTAGGTTAGGTTAGGTTAAGTTACAAAATCAGCACGAAAAACGATGACATGAAAATTTTTACAAATGAATAAAATTACGTAATTGGCGAAACTAAAAATAACTGATTACAACTAGACTAGAAATGGCCTAAATGCGGCGCAGGATGACTGGTTCAACGATTACACTGAACAAATGCTACAACAAAACCAATTTGGAATGCCTAAGACTCTAATACACACAAAGATATAGGTGGTTAGGTTAGTTAGGTTAGGTTAGGTTAGGTTAAGTTACAAAATCAGCACGAAAACGAAGATATGAAAATTTTTACAAATGGAATAAAATTACGTTATTATGAAACTAAAAATAACTGATCAGAACTAGACTAGAAATGGCCTAAATGCGGCGCAGGATGACTGTCTAACGATTACACTGAACAAATACTACAACAAAAAACCAATTTGGAATGCTTAAGACTCTAATACACAAAGATATAGGGTTAGGTTAGGTTAGGTTAGTTAGGTTAGGTTAGGTTACAAAATCAGCACGAAAAAGAAGACATGAAAATTTTTACAAATGGAATAAAATTACGTAATTATGAAACTAAAAATAACTGATTACAACTAGACTAGAAATGGCCTAAATGTGGCGCAGGATGACTGTCTAACGATTACACTGAACAAATGCTACAACAAAAAACCAATTTGGAATGCCTAAGACTCTAGTACACAAAGATATAGGGTTAGGTTAGGTTATTAGGTTAGGTTAGGTTAGGTTAGGTTAAGTTACAAAATCAGCACGAAAAAACGATGACATGAAAATTTTACAAATGGAATAAAATTACGTAATTATGAAACCAAAATAACTGATTACAACTAGACTAGAAATGGCCTAAATGCGGCGCAGGATGACTGTCTAACGATTACACTGAACAAATGCTACAACAAAAAACCAATTTGGAATGCCTAAGACTCTAATACACAAAGATATAGGTGGTTACGGTTAGGTTAGGTTAGGTTAGGTTAGGTTAGGTTACAAAATCAGCACGAAAAACGAAGACATGAAAATTTTTACAAATGGAATAAAATTACGTAATTATAAAACTAAAAATAACTGATTACAACTAGACTAGAAATGGCCTAAATGCGGCGCAGGATGACTGTCTAACGATTACACTGAACAAATGCTACAACAAAAAACCAATTTGGAATGCTTAAGACTCTAATACACAAATATATAGGTGGTTATGGTTATGTTAGGTTAGGTTAGGTTACAAAATCAGCACGAAAAACGAAGACATGAAAATTTTTACAAATGGAATAAAATTACGTAATTATGAAACTAAAAATAACTGATTGGATCTAGACTAGAAGTGGCCTAAATGCGGCGCAGGATGATTGTCTAACGATTACACTGAACAAATGCTTCAACAAAACCAATTTGGAATGCTTAAGACTCTAATACACAAATATATAGGTGGTTATGGTTATGTTAGGTTAGGTTAGGTTAGGTTAGGTTAAGTTACAAAATCAGCACGAAAAACGAAGACATGAAAATTTTTACAAATGGAATAAAATTACGTAATTATGAAACTAAAAATAACTGATTAGAACTAGACTAGAAATGGCCTAAATGCGGCGCAGGATGACTGTCTAACGATTACACTGAACAAATACTACAACAAAAAACCAATTTGGAATACTTAAGACTCTAATACACAAAGATATAGGTGGTTAGGGTTAGGTTAGGTTAGATTAGGTTAGGTTACAAAATCTGCACGAAAAACGAAGACATGGAAATTTTTACAAATGAAATAAAATAACGTAATTATGAAACTAAAAATAACTGATTAGATCTAGACTAGAAGTGGCCTAAATGCGGCGCAGGATGACTGTCTAACGATTACACTGAACAAATACTACAACAAAACCACTTGGAATGCTTAAGACTCTAATACACAAAGATATAGGTGGTTAGGTTAGGTTAGGTTATGTTAGGTTAGGTTATGTTAGGTTAGGTTACAAAATCAGCACGAAAACGAAGACATGAAAATTTTACAAATGGAATAAAATTACGTAATTATGAAACTAAAAATAACTGGATTACAACTAGATTCAGAAATGGCCTAAATGCGGCGCAGGATGACTGTCTAACGATTACACTAAACAAATGCTACAACAAAACCAATTTGGAATGCTTAAGACTGTAATACACAAATATATAGGTGGTTAGGTTAGGTTAGTTAGGTTAGGTTACAAAATCAGCACGAAAAACGAAGACATGAAAATTTTACAAATGGAATAAAATTACGTAATTATGAAACTAAAAATAACTGATTAGATCTAGACTAGAAGTGGCCTAAATGCGGCGCAGGATGACTGTCTAACGATTACACTGAACAAATGCTACAACAAAAACCAATTTGGAATGCCTAAGACTCTAATACACAAAGATATAGGTGGTTAGGTTAGTTAGGTTAGGTTAGAGTTAGAGTTAGGTTACAAAATCAGCACGAAAAACGAAGACATGAAAATTTTACAAATGGAATAAAATTACGTAATTATGAAACTAAAAATAACTGATTACAACTAGATTCAGAAATGGCCTAAATGCGGCGCAGGATGACTGTCTAACGATTACACTGAACAAATGCTACAACAAAACCAATTTGGAATGCTTAAGACTCTAATACACAAAGATATAGGTATTAGGTTAGGTTAGTTAGGTTAGGTTACAAAATCAGCAATGAAAAACGAAGACATGAAAATTTTACAAATGGAATAAAATTACGTAATTATGAAACTAAAAATAACTGATTAGAACTAGACTAGAAATGGCCTAAATGCGGCGCAGGATGACTGTCTAACGATTACACTGAACAAATACTACAACAAAACCAATTTGGAATGCTTAAGACTCTAATACACAAAGATATAGGTGGTTAGGTTAGGTTAGGTTAGATTAGGTTAGGTTAGAGTTAGGTTACAAAATCAGCACGAAAAACGAAGACATGAAAATTTTACAAATGGAATAAAATTACGTAATTATGAAACTAAAAATAACTGATTAGAACTAGACTAGAAATGGCCTAAATGCGGCGCAGGATGACTGTCTAACGATTACACTGAACAAATGCTACAACAAAACCAATTTGGAATGCTTAAGACTCTAATACAAAGATATAGGTGGTTAGGTTAGGTTAGAGTTAGAGTTAGAGTTACAAAATCAGCACGAAAAACGAAGACATGAAAATTTTACAAATGGAATAAAATTACGTAATTATGAAACTAAAAATAACTGATTAGATCTAGACTAGAAGTGGCCTAAATGCGGCGCAGGATGACTGTCTATCGATTACACTGAACAAATGCTACAACAAAACCAATTTGGAATGCTTAAGACCTAATACACAAAGATATAGGTGGTTAGGTTAGGTTAGGCTAGGTTAGGTTAGGTTAGGCTAGGTTAGGTTAGGCTAGGTTAGGTTAGGTTAGGTTAGGTTAGGCTAGGTTAGGTTAGGCTACAAAATCAGCACGAAAAACGAAGACATGAAAATTTTTACAAATGGAATAAAATTACGTAATTATGAACTAAAAATAACCGATTACAACTAGACTAGAAATGGCCTAAATGCGGCGCAGGATGACTGGTCTAACGATTACACTGAACAAATGCTACAACAAAACCAATTTGGAATGCTTAAGACCTAATACACAAAGATATAGGTGGTTAGGTTAGGTTAGGCTACAAAATCAGCACGAAAAACGAAGACATGAAAATTTTACAAACGGAATAAAATTACGCAATTATGAAACCAAAATAACTGATTACAACTAGACTAGAAATGGCCTAAATGCGGCGCAGGATGACTGTCTAACGATTACACTGAACAAATGCTACAACAAAACCAATTTGGAATGCCTAAGACTCTAATACACAAATATATAGGTGGTTAGGTTAGGTTACAAAATCAGCACGAAAAACGAAGACATGAAAATTTTACAAATGGAATAAAATTACGCAATTATGAAACTAAAAATAACTGATCAGAACTAGACTAGAAATGGCCTAAATGCGGCGCAGGATGACTGGTCTAACGATTACACTGAACAAATGCTACAACAAAACCAATTTGGAATGCTTAAGACCTAATACACAAAGATATAGGTGGTTAGGTTAGGTTACAAAATCAGCAATGAAAAACGAAGACATGAAAATTCTTTACAAATGGAATAAAATTACGCAATTATGAAACCAAAATAACTGATTACAACTAGATTCAGAAATGGCCTAAATGCGGCGCAGGATGACTGGTCTAACGATTACACTGGAACAAATGCTACAACAAAAACCAATTTGGAATGCCTAAGACTCTAATACACAAATATATAGGTGGTTAGGTTAGGTTAGGTTAGGTTAGGTTAGGCTAGGTTAGGTTAGGCTACAAAATCAGCACGAAAAACGAAGATTACGAAAATTTTACAAATGGAATAAAATCACGTAATTATGAAACCAAAATAACTGATCAGAACTAGACTAGAAATGGCCTAAATGCGGCGCAGGATGACTGTCTAACGATTACACTGGAACAAATGCTACAACAAAACCAATTTGGAATGCTTAAGACCTAATACACAAAGATATAGGTGGTTAGGCTAGGTTAGGTTAGGTTACAAAATCAGCACGAAAAACGAAGACATGAAAATTCTTTACAAATGGAATAAAATTACGTAATTATGAAACCAAAATAACTGATTAGATCTAGACTAGAAGTGGCCTAAATGCGA
>JAGSMU010000573.1:0-19988 GCA_029286865.1 Teinopalpus imperialis
CGGCCTCCTCCGTCCATCCGCGCCCGCAGCCCACCGACACGCATCAGGGCGGGCCCAACAGCGCTTGCCGGAGCGGCGGCCGGCCTTAGAGCGCCTTAGGCCGGCATTTGGGTTCCTCTTAGCTTCACCGTGGTTAACTCCGCACCACGGTTACTAAGCCCCCGCTACGACAAAGCAGGAACCCTTCGGAAACCTAACCTTTTTTTTTTTTTTACGTAGGCCTGCACATACCCACCCCTGCGGGGGCAAGGTGGGTTATGTCGGACTCGCACCGACTAAAACCCCATGGTGTTCCACCTTCGTCGTATGGCGGGGCCACGGGAACGCTTTCGCACACCTCCGCGACCCCGCCTACGCTGGCAAGCCAGCCCCTCCTTCGGGAGGGTTATCCCTCTCCACCCCTCTCTGCAAGGCGCGCCGGAACACGGACGCGCCGCCATCGGCACTCCTCTGTAGGTGGGAAACGGACTCCCCGAGTCCCGCCTCCCAAGACCATGGGGCAGAAGCACTAAGCCAGCCCAGCCCCTGCGGCGGATCTGGTCTTCGGCTCCACCGCCGACCGATGTTCGGCCACGGAGGACAGGGAGAGCGGCAACGAAACACCGACACTCCTCTTCCCCGCGGCCCCACCACAGCCGCATCATGCGGTGCGACCCAGCGGTCGCGGAGGGATAGGGAGAGCGGCAACGCAATACCGACACCTCCTCTCCCTCTGCGGCTCCACCTTGGCTCACTGAGGGCGGGAAGGCGGCCTCGCTCCGCCACACTTCCGCCCCCAGCAGTCCACCGACGCTTCCGGGCGAGCTCGTTGCGAGCCCACCCGGGCAGCCTCCTCAGGCCCGGCCACAGGGCGCCTTAGGCCGGCCATTGGGTTCTTCTTAAGCACCACCGTGGGCGAGCCAAGCCCACGTTACTAAGCCCGCTACGACAAGCGAGGCCCTTCGGGGAAGGAAACCTAACCTAGCCTAGCCTAACCTAACCTAACCTTTTTTTTTTTTTTTTCGTGGGGAAATGCCTACGCACCCGCCCTGGGGGCAAGGGCGGGTTATGTCGGACTCGCACCGACTAAAACCCCACGGTGGTCGCCCACCAACGCTCGCGAGGGGTCGCGGGATCTCCATGGGAACGCAACCGCAACCTGCGCTTCATGGATAGCCCGTCCCGGGGCGTGCGTGAAGATCGCACCCCCAGAACCCTCCACGGAACTAGCCGACGACACGGTACCACGTCGATGCCGTCGTCCTCCTCGGGGTCGCTCATGCTGGGTCGGGCCCCCACTCCGATCGTCAGCGACCAGCCAGGGCCCCGTTTGCAGTAGGGGATCACCGATGGGAGGGCCGTGACGAGGCGCGCAGGCGCCGCGTCGGCCCGTCTCCGAGCAGGATCGGTCCTCTCTCTGTCCCGCTCGGCGGCTTCCCTTTCCGGACCATTACGGTCTCGCAGAAGAGCCGGCCCTCCACGCCGGTTCCCCGCTCAGCATCGCCGGCGGCTGCTGGCGGGGACAGGTTCCATCCGATGTGGCCGACCAAGACCCGCCGCTCGTCTTCCCGCCGGGCAAGCTGCGGCGTGTGCGATCTGAGTCTTGGTCGCGTTGCCGCCACCACAGTGAAGCAATTCGCCGTCGCCTCGCGACCCTGAGTAATCACCGGGCAACCGTGCCCGGTGATCACCTGCGTAAGTCTGTAGGTGATCTTCCTCTCGTCGCTGCATCCAGGCTTCGAGACCGGCAGGAATGCTCCGGCGACGCGTTTGCGCGCATGCTGCTCCCTCGCGGAGCCTTGCGCGCCACGTCGCCGAATGCGATACGTCGTTCCTGCCGTTTACCGCCTCGAGCGCCTTCCTCTGGCTCGCCACCACCGCTCTGGCGTAGACGAATCCGGTGATACACCTCGCGTCCATGTCCGCCAGTATATCCAGAGGTGGAAAGCGAGCCAGATTGCCGCTCAAACGATACCGTGCGGTATCCTCGTGTTTGATCTCGTATGGGCTATCCTCCTCTGGACGCTGTAGATTTCGTCCTACAGCGTCGGATGGCCAGCTCTTCGCTCAGATAAGTTTTGCACAAGGCTACGGATCGTACGACCTCAGCGTAGAGGCGGCGAACTTCTTCACCGGTCCCTCGGGAGATTGCAGTGCCCAGCATAGCACCACCCTCTCGATCCGGGGACGGCGCTCAGCGCTCTTCGGTTCCAGCGATCGTCCAGAGTGAGGCCCAGGTACTCTGGCGTACCGCCCCACTCTGACTTCAGATCTCACCTACTCGACGCACGATGGGTGGTTCTCGCTCCGCGGCAGCTTCAGGAACCATAGCGCCTCGGTTCTGTGGAGGCGCTACCTCCAGTCCCAACTCGTGGGACTTTAAGCGGACTCCAACCTAACCTAACAACCTAATCCTAACCTAACCTTAACCAACCTAACCTAACCTAACCCCAACCTTTTTTTTTTTTTCGTGGGGAAATGTTTACGCATACCCGCCCCGCGGGGACGAGGGCGGGTTATGTCGGACTCGCACCGACTAAAACCCCACGGTGTTCCTTCGCCTCCACCCAAGTACCGTGCATGCGGGTGTTGTGAGCATTCTCTGCGTGTATAGCAAGTGGCGGCCACAGTGGCCCCGGCAGACTTTGTTCGTTTTGAGAACGCGTGGGGAACACCGGGCGCGCCTTCACCTCGCTGACTCACGAGCGACAGACTTCCCCTGAGTCCATCACTGAGTCGGCAAATCGAGTATGCCTACGCTCTCCTCATCCCCTGCGGTGGCTTTCGTGGAGTGGTCCCGGGGTCTCGACGCTTCCTCCTCCATCGGCTGGCTGGTCGGTTGCCGAGGCAACGGCGGACCGGTCTTTCTCGCCCTGGAAGGCGCGTTGCGCCTTCCCCATCCAGGTCCGCCGGTTGTTTAGCGACGCACACGGCACAACGCGGGGTAGCGGAGCATTGTGCCGCCTTGTGACCAGGTTGACCACAGCGGCAGCACAACCTCTCGGTCAATCGGTGCGTCGCACTGAGCTCGACGCCCTGCCTCGAAGCAGCGGAAGCACCAAGAGGTGAGGGCTTCACGAGCTTCACCTCGGCCGCCACCATGATCATCAGCCTGCCGGCAGCCACCTTTTGGCGTGGCAGCCACGGGGCACTGACCAGGCTATCCCAAGGCCTGCGGGATACCGCATATCTCACTGCATTTGACGACGTCCTGGGACAGCTGCCAGCCTTCGTTACTGCCGCAACGATGACCTCTTGCTGTGGCGGGAGCCGTCACACTGCATTTCACCTTCATCAGTAGTCTTCACCGGTCTGGACACTGCACTTGCTTGCCTCGCTGCTGGCAAAGCACCCCGCTCAATTCTTGAGCCAGGGCGTCCGCCTTGTTGTTGTCTGCGCCGGACCTCGAACATCTGAGCCCCGTGGCAGATATGGAAGGCATCTCGCTATACCGAGGGAGGCTAGGTTTATTCGCCTTCGCCTCGGTACTACTCCGATATATGACGCCCTTTGCCACAGCCTCAGGCCCCAGGGTCACAACCACAGCAGAGGATCGCGGAGTTGCGATTTTGACTCGCCTCCTTGCGGGTTCGCTGTGACCTCTGCCGCCGCCTTCCCATCTTTTGAGTCCTTCTTCACCACCGTAGTCCAGGTTGTTCTACAGACTCAGGTGCCGGTGGTGAAGGCCGGGACTCATTTGCCGTCTGTTCGGCTCTCCGCAGGTTCATTCCGCCCTCCCTTAGGGTGTTTTGGGGCCACAGAAGACCCTGCGACAGCCGGTTTAACGCTGGCCGTTTCCTGGATAGTTGGCCTTTGCAGTGACCGGTGTCAGGAAGGCGAAGAGCTGGATGAGACCGCACCGCATCCGGTCTCATATCTGACGCCAGTGGGGACGAGGCGCCCGGTAAGAGGCGGTCTCAACGTTGCGAACTTGAGGCTGATCATTGACCCTACCTGGTCAATGACGAACGCACGTTCTTTCCTTTGTCCTCTCTCCCTCGGTTCGCTGGAAGGTCGATCTACCTGCATCCGCAAGTAGCCACCTCTTCCCCAGCGACATTCTGCCTGGAGTCGAGTTGTCAGCCTCGCAGCTTCCTTGTTCCTCTGAGGTACAAAGCGTCGCTGCAGAGTCTTTGCGGTCTCGCTAACGTTCTCAGCTCCTTCAGCGCTTCACCCACACGCCCTCTAAGGTTCTTTGACCTTTAAATACCATGGAGGACGCCGACGTCCTCGATCCTCTTTGCAGCCCGATGCCGGCTCGAAGTCGCCATCGTTGACGACGACTCCGACAGGGTTGTTATCCTGCCGGCCCGGAGCTGACGAGACGACGATGTTAATTCCGCCTCCGCCTCTTACCCCTCATTTCCGGCTTCTTTAGCAGCCACCAACGCCATTTTGGTCGGGGCAAGGCCTACGCAATTCCAGTTTGCCAGGTCGTCCTCGACCTCGCTTCTGGCAGCTGCCGCCTTCCTGACCACTTCCCACTTCTTGGCCCATCGCCGACCAACACCGATCTCTGCGTCCCTAGCGACGTTTTCCTGCCATCCTTCTTCATCGAGTGACTCCACGCCAGCATCGAGTCGCTCTTTCGTGTCATCGCCACTATCCACCCTGCATCTTGAAAATTGTTTACCATTGTTATTCTACGAGTTTGACGAAAACGGTCGACCCCGGGTTACGCCTTTCCGGGGGCAAGACCAGCTACCGTGGGGCGTCCGGTACCTACAGGTTTTCGCGACTTCGCCGTTCGATTTTTATAGATTTACTCCGCGGGCCGGCCGGTTAAGGCAAAGCCCGCTCCGCTGCACTTAGACGTACTCATAATCGTCAACGCTGGGGTCTTTTGAAGAGCAGCGGGTTAGCGCGCGCTGGTGGGAGCTGACAACTCCTGACGCGGACGGTTGTGCCCGGAGGCAGTAAGCAGTGCACACCGAGCCTGTCCTCCACTATGATATATTAGCACTGAAACGATATATCGTCGCCAGTTCCCAATACTCATTTGCTGCCTTTCCGGATACTTTGATCAAGGAGAAATGCACCACTGCATTGGGCACCGAGAACGACGTATCGTCACCAGTGCCCAATGCGCAATTATCAGCCTGGTTGCCTTCTCCGGATTTGGAACAAGAGGAAATGTAAACTTCTGCCACTCCGCAGTTTCCGCTTATCAGAGGGACACGCAGAGCAGCTATCCCCAGAATATCATCTCCGCCACCGGCAACAACGCGTCATCACTCAGCGCCTAGGGTGTGTTCCGGCGCTGTTTTCCCCGGATACAGTATCAAAGGGAAATTCAAACGACCAGCACTCGAGGAGGCTTCTTTTCTGACGTGGCACCCCAACCTAACTCTAACCTAACCTAACCCAACCTAACCTAACCTTAACCGCAACTTAACCTAACCTAACCTAACCTAACCTAACCTAACCTAACCTAACCTTTTTTGATGGGTTGGTGCTCTGACTGCACCGACTAAAACCCCATGGTGTTCCACTCGTCGCGTATGGCGGGGCCACGAACGCTTTCGCACACCTCCTCGCGACCCCACTTTGGAGGCTACGGGCAACCGGCCCCTTCTCCGGGGAGGACATCTCCTCTCCACCCTTCAGGCAAGGCACGCCGGAACACGACGCGCCTCCATCTCGGCCTCCTTCGTAGGTGGGAAACGGACTCCCGAGTCCGCCCCCAGAGGCCATGGGGCCAGGAAAGCACTAAGCCAACCCAGCCCCTGCGGTGGATCTGGTCTGCGGCTCCACTCAGCGACTGATGCTCGGCCCGCGGAGGACAGGAGAGCGGCAAATGAACATCGACACTTTCTTCCCTCGGCCCCACCAGCCGACCATGCGGTGTTATTCAGCCGCGGAGGATAGGAGAGCGGCAACGCAACACCGATACTCTCCCTCCAAGTGACCCGCCTCGGTTACTGAGGGCGGGGAAGGCGGCCTCGCTCCGCCACTTCCGTGCCCCCAGCAGCCCACTGACACTGCCTGAGTGATGAGCCCACCTGGCAGCCCCGGGCCGGCCTCCCAGAGCGCCTAGGCCGGCCATTGGGTTCCTCTTAGCTTCACCGTAAGTGACCGCCACGGTTACTAAGCCCCCGCCACGACAGCTGAGAACCCTTCGGGGAACCTTTTTTTTTTTTTTTACATGGAAATGCCCAGCATAATCTTTACTGCGGGGGCAAGGGTGGGTTGGGTGTGTCGGACTCGCACTGACTAAACCCCATGGTGTTCACCTGCCAGTGCATGGCGGGGCCACGGGAACGCTTTCGCACACCTCCGCGACCTGCCTGCGCTACGGGCAAGCCGGTTCTCCTTCGGGGAGGACATCCTCTCACCTCTTCCTGCAAGGCACGCCGGAACACGGACGCGCCTTCCATCTCGGCTCTCTCAGGTGGGAAACGACTTCGAGTCCGCTCTCCCAGAGGCCATTATAAATGTGAGTCTCCAGCCCTCAGGAAAAGATCTGGTCTGGTGGCTCCACTGCTGACTGATAGCCCGGCTGCGGAGGACAGGAGAGAGCGGCAACGAAACACTGACACTCCTCTTCCTCTCTGCGGCTCCCACCACAGCGCATCATGCGGGTGTGAGGGGGAACCTAAACTAACCTAACTCTAACCTAACCTAACCTAACCTAATCCCAATCCCAACCTAACCTAACCTTAACCTAACCTTAACCTTAACCTAACCTAATCCTAACCTAACCTTAACCGCCAATATCTTCGTATAACGCCTAGTGTATGTCAAGTTTGTGTCTTAGCTAGTATTTGAGAAGTTAAATCATTTTAAAGTCTTCTTGCGCCGCTTCAGGCCATTTTTCCTGCTCTTTTATCAGTTTTAAGTTTTCTTAGTTACGTAATTATATTAGATTTATAAAGTTTTTATTTTCGTTAGTTTTCGTTGTTTTTGGTTCTGATCGGTAGGTCCCTCGTCTACAACCGACGAATCAGCCGAAACCTGAATGAAACACATACAAAACAAGGAAAAAATCGCCCGCCCACCCTCCCAGTCTTCACATTTTGTGGGGTAGATTTCTACCCAGTCATAAAATATAAAATTCATATTCGACTAAAAAAATGATCGAATACGCACACCAACAAAAGTACAACAAAGCTGCATGCGAGGACTCCTTCCGAAGGCAACATCTGTGAGCTGTCACAGAAGACTTACACATGTCGCCCCTAGAGCAGAGGTCCCTCCACGAGCACACCTGTGGTGAGCAGAAGGGCAGGTGCAGGTGTTCCTCCAAATTTCCAGGAGGGTCGCTGTCAACTACAGCACGATGGGTCTCTGGTTGAACAGGAACAATCAGGCAAGATCATACACTGGCGCTCCGCCAAAACAGAAGAAGGACCTCAGGATGCAAAAGAAAAAGGACTGCAGATCATCAGGCCTCTCGGAAGAGGCGCAAAAGACAGAGGTGACCAAATATGGATCGCTTAACTGAGGCTGGGCCTGCCTCCACAGCCAAGCTGAATTTGAACAATTCAAGAAATCTGAGGGACTGATATAAAGACGGAGGTCACTCAGGCAATAGAGAGGCTCTATCAGCTGGTCAAGGAGGGCAGAAAAGACAGGAGCCCAGGACAGAAAGGAAGGAAAAGGAGCTAGAAAAGAAGACGAAAGATTCAGAAGGAAAAAGGGAGAAAGAAAGAAGAAACAGAAAGCTATATTTAAGAAAAACTAGAGGAACACGGGAAGCTTTGAAGAGAACAAGAAAGAAATGGAAAGTTAAAAAGAAGAGTTAAAGCAAGAATTTAAAGAAGCTAGGAAGGTCATACGCGTTGGTACAAACCATCAACGAGATTACCTTCGAGAATTGTTATGCACTAGCTGCGACTACCTCAAACGATGAGAAAGAGACAGGAGACCATGCTGGACAGAATAAGGAAAGAAAGTAAATGCCATGAAGAAGGACTAAAGATTGATAAAACTGGAAAGCAAAAGATAGAAAATTATAGTAGGATGTTGCATGCAGGATGAAATAAATAAGGCAAAAGAAAATATAATAAAGGCAGGAACCAATCTTAAAGCTGAAGAAATTAAAAACAAAGATCCACTTATTATACTTAGAGACGTGATGAATAACAACAACGACGAGGATATTGTTATGGCTTTGAAGGTCCAAAACAAACATCTTTGAAGGACATAAGCGAGGAAAGCAAAGAGGAATTGAAGTTGGCACAGGAAGAAACAAGGAACTGCCTCACATCGCACGTAGCGAAGGTTCTCCCCGGATATGGACCGCCCAATAAGCAGGGATAGTTCACGTTGATCTCCAGAGTTAGGGTAGAAGATCAACTCAATTAATTCAGTGTTCACGATGCCTAGGATATGGGCACAGCAAGCGGCTATGCACGGAGACGATAGGATGTGCAGCCATTGCGGAGGCCTGCATTCAGAGCAGAGTGCACTGAAATGCTCTTCGGAGAAATGCCAACGTGCCGAAACTGTTCGATAAGCAAAAAACGGACAGGAGAGACTATAACGCGTTTAGCATGGACTGCCCTGTGAGAAGGAAAATGGAGTCATTTGCAAGGTCCACCATAGCTTATTGCTAAGGGTGGTCCTGGGCTCAAAAGGCACCAAAACAACGTCGACCATCGATATCGACGCTGATCCAGGCAAACTTACAGGAGGAGTGAGCGAATATTTCGGCCGAACTAATTACGGAAGCAGCCAGGCGCAAAATAATGTTCGCCATGATCCAGGGAGCCCTATATAGACGAATCAGAGATGAGGTAATATCTGGGGACAAGAACAGTACACGGGAACCTTAATACCGGAAAAGGGTAAAGGCATCCATTGTAATTGTTCGATCGACACTATAGACGTCATCCAGTGTCCCAACCTTATGTTCGAAAACACGCTGTTGCCAGACCGAGGACAGGGGTCCGGGGAGGGTGGCGTTCGTCTATCTAGAAGGAGACAAACCTATCGAACCATACCTGGACGATTAGATAGCCGTAAAAGGTGTAGGAATCCGGAAGCGTAATACTAGGTGGTGACGTAAACGCGTGGAGCACATGGTGGGGCAGTAGAGCAACAGATACCAGGGGGTAGAAGTGGCGGCGGTCCTGATGACATGGAGTTTCATACTGAACACAGGAACC
The DNA here is from genome assembly GCA_029286865.1 of Teinopalpus imperialis. NCBI lineage: Eukaryota > Metazoa > Arthropoda > Insecta > Lepidoptera > Papilionidae > Teinopalpus > Teinopalpus imperialis. The sequence continues at coordinate 9,090 of JAGSMU010000573.1, forward strand.
GAGCCCACCTTTGACACCTTCCGAGGAGGTAGGAGGTTCTCCAGCTGTAGATGTAACTACCTGCTCGACAAGTCTACTGGTAGGATAGATAACTGAGACTGGCGGAAGATATATCCAGCTCGACCACAAGGCGATTCTATCTGGAACAAATCTAACAAAATCAATAGGGAACAACATAGAGAGAACAACTAGAAAATACAATACTAAAAAAGCAAACTGGAGGAATTTAATGAAAAAACTAGCACATAAATGGAAAAATAAAACATAACTAGAACTGAGATAGCTAAAATAGAAAACAGTAATGAAATAGAAAGAATACTATCTGAATATACAGACACCATATTAGAAATTCTATGAAGACAATATACCCAAGTTGGGAAAGAAAAACACGAATAATAGAGATGCCTTTGGTGGACTCGAGAACTAGACGAGCTTAAAAGAAGTTTTGAGGAAAAGAGGAGTATCACTAAACGCCGCACCAGTCCGTTTAGGAGAATGGGTTGTCGAACAACATTCCAGGTTAAAGAGAGATACCAACTGGAAGCGAAAAAGGCCAGTACAGAAAGCTTTGAAGGAGCTTGTGGAAAACAACAAAAGGAGCTCAATGAACGGATATACAGAGGATTGGCCGCACAACGGTGCGAGACAGGAGGATATCTCTATCCACACCAGCACGTTTTAGGCTGGGAAGAATCGGCCAAGGCTTCAGCTGAAGATTTTATCCGAGGATGAAGCCTAAGAAGATGAAGGAGCACAAACAAGTGCGGATTAGCGGAAAGTGAACCAATACACAGGACGAAACATGTGACCTCCGTTTACAGAGGAAGAATTGATATGGGCAGCGTCAAGCTTTAACCTGCCAATGGCGGACATCTGTCTGGCGGCCATTACCCCAGACCCTGAATCACTTTGGTTTAGCGAATAAGTGCCTCACTTTTGCTTTGGTTTTCCTAAGAGGTGGAAAGAAGCAATACCGCTTTTAAGAAAACCAAATAAAGACGATTACACGCACCCCAAGTCATACAGGCCGATTGGCTATTGCCTGCATTAGAAAAGATCCTTGGAAAAGATCATTCGGAGTGGATCAAATGTACACCATACCCGAAACCAACAAGCGACAATACGGGTTTATACCACAGCGCAGTACCGGTGACTCTATATTACTACGATACAGCGAAACAAAACTTGAAGGATAAGAAATTAATGGTGCTGATATCATTAGACATAGAGGGAGCATTTGATAATGCGTGCGGCCAGCGATAAGGTGTAGATTAGCGGAGACCAATGTCCGGCAAACCTGAGGCGCCTGGTAGATAACTACCTTAAAGACAGGGATAGTGCGAGTCAGGTATGCAGGAGCAGAATGGGATCAGAGACAGTAAGGTGCGCGTGCAAGGACGATAGGCGGACCAACATTTTGGAACCTATTACTAAACCACTGTTGGGAGAGCTGAAAAGCGAGGTGACTATTGTCAAGCCTTCGCGATGATGGGTCCTGATTTTCTGGAGATTCGGCAGTAGTAGGCAAGAGCGGGCCAATGTAGTTTCACGCATGTTCAGGAAGTAAGCACTAAGAATAAACTCACTTCGCAATTCACATAAGACAAAGCCATGGTAATTACAAATAAGCTAAAATATGATTTACCACTTCTGAACATGTGCAATAAGAGTAGAAATTGTCCCGTGAAATCAAAATACTTGGCCTCTGATTGACGACAGGTTGACGTTCAATACGCACGTAAAAAGAACGTGTGCCGCAAGGCACAAAACTTAATACAGTCAGCTGTCGAGTTCCACAAAAGGTCATTGGGGCCTAAATCCCGAGATAATTACAGGACCATATATACAGCTGTAGTGGAACCGGTAGTAACATACGCCGCAAGCGCATAGGCACCAGCAGCAGATAAAATAAAAACGAAAGCAGCTCGAGTTGGTACAGCGAGGATTCGTACAAAAATTATAAGGAGCATATAAAACGAGTATCCCCTAAACTCTGCACTACTGCTCTCTGGGCTGCTTCCCTTGAATCTGCGGATCCGAGAAGCAGCCGCACTATAGTGAAAAAGGTTACTCCTGCGGTAGTGGGGAACCGCGAACTGGAGAGGCAGGTGGCCTTCGAGAGCACTACATCAGTGGATCAAGTAGGGCTGCAATTCACATGCTTTGGTGAGGTCCACAAATAGACCAGCAATCTACTCAGGACCATATTAGAATATATACAGACAGGAGTAAGATTGAAGGAAAAGTTAGACAGCATTATCCATCTGCGGCATGACGCAGAAAAGGAGTACCCATAAATTTAGAGTTTGACTTACCGTATATCAGGCGGAATTGCTGGCACTAGCAGGGCTATAACTGCTCTCCAAGACCAGGCACGAATGTGTAGCGTATACAGTGACTCAAGGTCTGCCTTACAAACGATCGTTCAGGCAATTCCCTCCATCCCCTAGCGATGAGTGCCAGGAGAAAAGAAACATATACAGATTGGCAAAGATGGTAAAATATTTAAACTTTTTGGATTAAAAGCACACGCAGGTGGAAGCGAAAGAGCGAATAAGCTGGCAAAGAAGCAGCACAAAAATTAAACAAAACCGAAATATGAAGAAAAATGCCGATTTCATTCGTCAAGCGCCAATTCGGTTAGATTCGATTGACGAATGGAATCCAGATATAAGAACAAAAACAGGGTCCACAACTAAAGCCTTTTTTTTCCCGGATGTAATTGGAAGCGTACCCTGTAGTAAAGAAAACTACAGATAGACGCACAATTGGTACAAGAATGTTGACCGCAGTGGGTTCTCCGAGTACTTGCATAGATTCAAATGCAAGAGAGAGCCCGAAAAGCGTGCGCTAACGACGATAAGGTGAAAATGTGATCCACCTTATCACAGAATATCCTGCCACAGCAAAGAGAATGGATATGGAGATAGAATTAGTTATAAAAGTTAGCAGAAATAATATACATGAGTAATGCAGAAATAAAGGAATCTAGGGATAAGTTTATTAGTTTCTGTAAATATATCACAGGCAAAGTAATAAATAAGAATAAATGTGGGTAGTACAACAATAGAGACAGATCTATTATACACTACATAGTGCCAGCTTAAGTAACACATACATATATATAAAAGGAAAAAGATAGATAGAAGTAAATAGAAAATATAAGTTTAGAAGTTTGACTATGGCTATAAGGAAAACTATATATAGATATCTCATAGAGTATATAGATATTATGGTATGATTGAAATTTTGTAATAATAAAAGCAAAAGATATATAAAAGCAATAAGAAGAAATCTTATGTTTTTGTAAAGATGACATGTAAATATTAAGAACGATTATAATCATTAAAAGCACAAAAGTCCTGACCACACATGTCAGGGGGCATACATGCAAGACCCCAGAAACGGGGGTCACTATAAAAAACCTAACCTAACCTAACCTAACCTTTTTTTTTTTTATCAGGAAATGCCTACGCATACCCACCCTGGGGGCAAAGGGTGGAGTTATGTCGGACTGCACCGACTAAAACCCCATGGTGTTCCTCCATCGTCGCGTATGTGGGGGTCACAGGAACAGCTTTCGCACACATCCGACCCCACCTGCGCCTGGCCGACCAGACGGCCCCCATCTCTGGGGAGGACATCTCCCTCTCCACCCCTCTCAGGCAAGGCACGCCGGAACACCGGACGCGCCTTCCAGCTCCCGGCCTCCTCTGTGGGTGGGAAGCGGACTCCCCGAGTCCCACTTTAAGGAGCCATGAGAACCCAGGAAAGCCCCAGCCCCTGCGGCGGATCTGGTGTTAGGCTCCGCCGCCGACCAATGTTCGGCCGCGGAGGACAAGGGAGAGCAGCAGGATCAGCCAGCACTCCACTGAACCCGCAGCCCCTGCAGCCACATCCAGCGGGTGCGACCCCCGCTTGAGTCGCGCCGGAGGATGGAATACACTACCCTTCCTCCGCGACTCCGTCTCAGATACGGGTGGGGGCGACGATGCGCGGTACCGATGCTAACAGTCCTCGCACCGCCACCCCGTCCCCCGACTCCGCCTCGGCTGCGGATGGTGCGTAGAACGGCCTCACTCCGTCCATCCGCACCCGCAGCCCCTGGCTGCATCCAGGGTGGGCCCAGCTCCAGCCCGCCCGGAGCGGCCTCCTCAGGCCGGCCTTAGAGCGCCCAGGCCCGGCCATTTGGGATTCCTCTTGGCTTCACCGTGGTTAACTCCGCACCACGGTTACTAAGCCCCGCTACGATAAAGCGGGAACCCTTCGGGGGTACCTAACTAACCTAACCTATTTCAACCAACCTAACCTAACCTAACCTAACCTAACCTTTTTTTTTTTTTTTTTTTTTTTTACATGGGAAATGCCTGCGCCCACCTGCAGGGAACGGGATGGGTTATGTCGGACTCGCGCCGGCTAAAGCCCCATGGTGGTCGCCACCAACGCTCGCGAAGGGTCGCGGGATCTCCGTAGGGAACGCAACCGCAACCCCCTGCGCTTCGCGCTGGGATAGCCCGTCCCGGGGCGTGCGAGAAGATCGCACCCCAGAACCCTCGCGGAGTTATCCCACGACGACACACGGTACCGTCGTGCCGTCGTCCTCCTCGGGGTCGCTATTGCTGGACGGTCGGAGCCCCACTCGATCGTCAGCGACCCGTAGGGGCCCCCGTTTACGGTAGGGGATCACCGGGAGGCCGTGACGGGCGCGCAGGCGCCCGCGTCAGCCCGTCTTCCGGCAGGATCGGTCACTCTCTCTATCCCGCTCCGGCGGCCTCCTTTCGGACCATTACGGTCTCGCAGAAGGGAGGCTGCGGCCCTCCACGCCGATTCCCCGCGCAGCATCGCCGTCTTACGACTGCTGGCAGGGACGGGTTCCGTGCGATGTGACCGACCAAGACCCGCCGCTCGGCTTCCATGCCGGGCAGAGCGGCGAGCGTGTGCGATGCAGGTCTTGGTCGTTGCCTACAGTGGAAGCAATTCGCCGTCGCCTCGCTACGATCTTACACGGAGTAATCACCGAAGCAACCGTGCCCGGTGATCACCTGCGTAAGTCTGTGGAGTGATCTTCCTCCTCGTCGCTGCATCCAGGCTTCGAAGACCGGCAGGAATGCTCCGACGACGCGTTTTACGCGCATGGTGCCTTCTCGCGGAGCCTTGCTTCCACGTCGCGAATGCGATACGTCGTTCCTGCCGTTTTACCGCCTCGAGCGCCTCTTCTGGCTCGCCACCACCGCTCTGGCGTAGGACGCGAATTCGGTGGTACCCTCGCGTCCATGTCCACTCAGTATATCCAGAGGTGGAAAGCGAGCCAGGATTGTCGCCGCCTCAAACGATACCGTCCGGTATCCTCGTACGACCCGTATGGCCATCCTACGCTGGACGCTGTAGATCTTAGTCCTACAGCGTCGGATGGCCAACCTCTTCCTTGAACGGGCGCCCCGTACAGGGCTACGGATCGTACGACCCCGGCATAGGGCGGCGAACTTCCTCCCTCGGTCCCCGGGTGGGCAGCCGGTCTGTGCATGGCACCCGCTACCCTCTCGATCCGGGGACCAGGCGCTCAAAGTGCTCTTCGAAGCCCCAGCGACTGTCAGAGTGAGGCCCAGGTGCTTCATGTACCGCCCCTCTGACTTCGAACCCACCTACTCGAGCGCACGAGTCAGGTGGTTCCTGCTCCGCGGCATTTGTGGAACCATAGCGCCTCGGTCTTGTGAGGGCGCCTCGAATCCCAACTCGTGGACTTTGGCGACGACGATTTCCCGCCCCAAACGGCGGCTCCTTGGCCCTCGAAGGTCCCCACTGGCGACCACCAACGTGTCGTCCAGCGTAACGAACGACATTAACGCCAGCCCGAAGGGCTCGACTCGCAGAACAAGAGTCGTAGGCGAGATTCCACAGTAACGGGCCCAAAACCGACCCTGTGGAACCCCGCACTGGATCTCCCTCCGGATCCTCGTACCGTCTCGGTCCACATTACCGAGATGTACCTGCTGTCAGCGCAAGTAGTCCGCGATCACGCCGTGCAGGTAGGGGGGAACACCATGAATTGTACAAGTCCCCCGCTTATCGCGTCCCAGGGCCCAGGGGAATTAAAGGCGTTGACGATATCAATATTTATCGCCAACGCCACGCCGCCAGGACACAGCCTGCTCCGACAGGGAGCGGACGCGCATCACCGCGTCGATGGTGGAACGCTCCCGTCAGGCAGAGCTGGTTTTCGGCGAGATCGGGACCGACGCGACAGATGCACGTTGAGACGGGCGGCGGCAAGAATTCTCTCGAATAACTTGCCAGCCTCGTCCAGCAGGCATATGGGACAGTACGCAGAGGAGAATCTGCGCTCTGTCTGCCTTCTTCAAGAGGACCAGTCGGGCCTCCTTCCAGGCCTAGGGGTGAGGAGTTACGGAGCGGCTGGCGAACAGCTGCCTCAGCTGTTCCCGGGTATGAACTCAACACCCAGACCCGGCCGGGAATTCCGTCGGTCCCGGTGCAGTGTTCCTGCCTCTCCAAGCGGCACACGGCTCGGTCCAGCTCCTGTGCGGTCACCCCATTTCGTCACACCAATGACACGAAGGTGGGGTAGACCGAGGACTTGACCGACCCTCCGGGAAAACGAGCTAATCTCTTCCCAAGAGAGGCCGGATCGGAAGTTTCCCGTCACCAGGGGCGTCAAGGACGGAGCTTTCTAGCACCATCCTGTACGGACGCCCCCACGGATCCTCGTCGAGTCCCATCAGGGGAGCTCTCTCCAGGACCGAGACCTGGCGTTGCAGATTGCTGCCTGCAACGCCTTCGTAACCACTCGATACGCATCGTAAGAGTCTGGCTATCTCCTCACTCCGGGCTCGCCTTCGCCTCCTTCGGGCTCTGGTGTACTGGCGGCGGCTCCGCAAGCGGAATCGCTCGCAGCTCCGCGATCTCTGCCGACCACCAGTACACCGCCCCGCGCTTGGGGCACGACCGGTCAGGGCATCGACGCGTCCGCAAATACGCGTCATCATTAATCGGAACAGTTCGCTTCCACTTCCGGATCGGACGGAACCTCTTCAGCGCTTTCTGGCCATATCGCGACGTTGGCAGCGGCGAGCAAATCTCCGGTCTAGCCGCTTGAGACATAACGTCGCGTGTGACTGCCTTCTCGGCGGCTGGTGTCAGCGTCGGGGCGGCGGATTACCAGATCGAATAAAATATGGCGGTAGTCCGGATAACGTGACCACCTCCTCTGCACAACCCGCCAGCCGACAACATGCGCATCATGGCGGGAGTCGCCCATGTAGATCCACGACCGACTCCCCTGCCACCGCACGCACGTGCTTACGGACCCCGATTTGCCAATCGGAGGTCAAATCCAGCTCGCCCATTCCATCACCGTCTCCTTCGGACTGTCGCTGCGATTCCCCACGCCCTGGGTGGGCGTTGGGGAATCTCCCAGCGGGACAATCGAAGGACGAGGGCACCTGCGAACGCAGAGTGCCACCCTCGTCAGGTACAGCTCGTAGTCGGCAGGTGACCTCGCGGGAGAACGTAAGCAGCTAAGCCAGGGTGCCCCATTGCACTGCAGCGAAGCCCTGACCCCTTCCCAATGGGGAACGGGTGGGACGCCTCTCCACCCCAGTAGATCGCCACGGAACCCAGCTCATCACCAGACCAGCGAGGGTGGTCCGGCACGGCATGAGGCTCCGCCACTACTGCCAGAGCAACCCCCACTCCGCAGTAGTGCATAAACAAATGCTGAGCATTGCGGCGGTGGTGGGTTACTCTGGAGGACCTTGAGAGTGTAGACAACCCTAAAGCCACCTCCATGCCCGAGCTGGTGCTCGGGGTTGCAACTGGTGCCGCCGGGACTGCCACGCTTGTGGAGCAGGAGGACTCTCCTTGTCCTTCCTACCTCTCTTCTGTGGTGGGGCGCACCTCTTCACCCAGACGCGATGTGGTTTGAGGGCAGCCCAGGTCCGAAAACACCCAGTGGACATTTGGTGCAGTTGCTCTGCCTCCTTAGCCTGTGCCCGGTCTCGCACAAGCGTAGCAGCGCGTGCTCCGGTCCCTGCCTGGTTAGGACACCTACTGCCCACGTGTCCTTTTCAGGCACCGGAAGCGGTGCATGGGCCTGGGTTCCAGCAGCTCCACCGAGCGAATCCCCAGCCCACGCATACGCGTCCGGCGGTCACCAGCTTGTGCACCGCTGCCGCGGGCACCACACCCAGCACGTGCCCAAACGCATGGGTGTTCGGTGTGAACCTCTCTCCGACCTTAACGTCGTCCACCGAACACCCTCCAGCTTCTTTCGCCACTGCCGCCGCGGCTTCGCTCGGGCTGACGGCAGCATCGTCGAGGTCCTTCCGCGCGAATGTCGTCCGACTTAACGCCAGGCGAAGTAATTCGGACATCCATCTCCGGAAAGGACCTCACGCATTTTTTGCCGCGAGACCGTCCGCCCTCGAACTGCACTCAGGACCCGCTGATCTCCAACAGAGACCACCAGTCACGGCTCGTTTTTGGCGAACAGTCTCGATGCCGATATCCGCCAGCCTGATCTTCGACTTGGCCACCTCCATTACTTTCGCATAATTAATGGAGAGCCAGTCAGCAGCGTAACAAATCACGGCAGCCGAGGACAGGATGCGTTTGGGCCTGCTTATGCTTTGCCCTTGGGTGGAACAGGCGCCGCTGGCTGCTGGGCCTTCCAGGGCTTTTTGCCTTTGGCTACCTGTGCCCATGACGTGCTGGGCATCACCATGCCAATAGTGGCCGCGTCGTCGGAGTCGCCACTGGAGCAGCTCGGCCGCCTGGAGGGTGGGAGGGGCTTCTTCCCTTCTTCGTCGACTTCCGCGAGTGCGACGGTGCCTCCTGCACCGGCTGCCGGATTTAGTGGCAGCGGTGCACTACACTCGCGGAAGGTTTCCCGGGCCTCACTCCTAAGGGGAGGCCGGGTTGCCCTCTCCGGAAGATCTTTGCCTCGAGGCCGCCAATCTTGCCTCTGACGCTCCCAAGCGCTCCATCAGCCCTTCCTCTACGTTCCTTGTCCTCAGGCGCTAGGGGGCCCGCTGAGGAGGCATGGCTGCCTGGGGTTCCCCCTCTTATCGGAGGCCGAGCTCCTCGAAAGCCTCCCCACTTTCGTCCCGAGGCTCGGCCAATTACGAAGCGAAGCTCGGCGTTCTCCCGCTCGAGCCTCTCGACGTTGGGGGCTGGGCCGACCCTCCGTGCCAGTTCCATTGGCCGCTTCCACAAATCCGGGTCGCCATTCGCAAGCTGTGTACGGAATGGGCCCTTGAGGTTGCCCGATTTGTCGGCTTGGCAATCCACCGCCAGCAAGGACGACCGGATGAAGGCATCCAGGTCGATGGTAGACTTAGCCTCCATCTCCGCTCCAGATCTGGACACCTCCGATGTTGCGGATCTGAGTGGGGAGCATCCGATCTTCGCCGTCCTCTCAGCGCCCAAACTCACAGGCGTACTTGGGCGCGCAAAGCTTCGTCCCACGCCTGTCCCGTGCCGGGACTACTGGTCCCACCAGATGCTGCTCTACCGTCTTGGCTCGGGTCCCTTGATGTTGAGGGACCTTCATTTATATTACAGACTCAGCGCTGTTCGCTAAGTCTCCTTCTCTCTCTTGGTTTTGAATTATCCATATTAATTCCCACGAGTTAGGACGAAATAAAATGTCGGTCTCCGGGTGACGCCTATTCAGAACAAGGCTACATGCACCAGCAAGTCGCCTGGTACCCACAGGTTTAAAGACTTCGCTGTCTGGTTTTTTATAGAGTGATCCCTTCTCGCGGGCCGGCCCGGCCAATTAAGGCAAGCCCTCCGCTCCGCTGCACTTCGACGTACCCCATAATCGTCAACGCTGGGGTCCTTGAAAGAGAGTGCAGCGGGTTACGGCTTGCCTGGGAAAGCCGACCGTAACTCCCCAGTTTTGGACGGTTGGCAGATGCCCGGCGGCAGTGTGAGTGCACACCGAGCCCATCCCTCCACTATGAGCATTAGGCGCAGAGCGATATATCGTCACCGTTCCCCAATACCACCATCATTTATTTGCCTTTCCCCGGATACTTTGATCGAAATGCAGCCTCCACCCACACTTGCATTAGGCTGACAACGACGTATCGCCGCAGTTCCCAATGCACCTCGACCCTGTTGCCTTTCCCCGGATACTTTGATCAGGAGAAATGCAGCCTCCGCCGCATTGGGCACTGAGAGCGACGTATCGCCACCAGTTCCCAATGCACCTCTTTGTTGCCTTTCCCCGGATACGAAATCAAGGGGAGTACAGCCCCGCCGCACATTGGGCACTGGGGACGATGTCGTCACCCGGTTCCAATGAGCACCCTCATTCCCGCGCTTCCCCCGGATGGCACTGATCAAGGAGAAATGCAGCCTCCCTAACGCTCGACGGTTGAGTGCCCGGCGGCAGTAAAGAAACGCACACCGAGCCCAGCCCGTCCCTCCACTATGAATGAAACCTATCGATCTTATATATAACTTGCCAGCAAATAAACCTATACTCTATACATTTAAAGGTATAATATTGTATATGTGACACCCGGAAAAGCACAAGCACCAACTAATTGATGTGTCCAGTCGAAATAAGTTCTCAATAATGTTAAAAGGGTCCTTATTAACTATATCGTAATTTGTATGGGTATTATAACTAACGTATTTTTTAATAAATATAAAATAGAGTTAACAAATGCGTACACAATTCACCTACTGGTGATAACGGTGGGATCGGTAACGACCTGGACAAGATTCAAGATGCGTGGCCACTTCTGAAGACTGTTTTCTATTGAAGGAAGGAGAAGAGAAGAGAGAAGAAGGAGAAGGAAGGAGAAGGAGAAGGAGAGGAGAAGGAGAAGGAGAAGGGAGGGAGAAGAAGAAGGAGAAGGGGATCTTATATAT
>JAGSMU010000574.1:0-20000 GCA_029286865.1 Teinopalpus imperialis
AACGCAGCAAATAAACCTATACTCTATACATTTAAGGTATAATATTGTATGTATGTGACACCCGAAGCTTCTACTTCCAACTAATTGATGTGTCCAGTCGAAATAAGTTCTGAATAATGTTAAAGGGTCACCGCGTAACTATATCGTAATTTGTATGGAGGCGTACTAACTAACGTATTTTTTAATAAATATAAAATAAGGGTAACAAATACGTACACAATTCACCTACTGGTGATAACGGTGGGGTCGGTAACGACCTGGACAAAGATTCAAGATGCGTGGCCACTTCTGAAGACTGTTTTCTATTGAAGGAGAAGGAGAAGAGGAGAAGGAGAAGAAGGAGAAGGAAGGAGAAGGAGAAGGAGAGGAGAAGGAGAAGGAGAAGGAGAAGGAGAAGAGGAGAAGGAGAAGGAGAAGGAGAAGGAGAAGGAGAAGGAGAAGGAGAAGGAGAAGGAGAAGGAGGAAGGAGAAGGAGAAGGAGAAGGAGGAGAGGAGAAGGAGGAGAAGGAGAGAAGGAGAAGGAGAAGGAGAGAAGGAGAAGGAAGGAGAAGGAGAAGGAGAAGGAGAAGGAGAAGGAGAAGGAGAAGGAGAAGGAGAAGGAGAAGGAGGAGAAGGAGAAGGAGAAGGAGAGGAGAAGGAGAAGGAGAAGGAAGGAGAAGGAGAAGGAGAAGGAGAAGGAAAAGGAAAAGGAAAAGGAAAAGGAAAAGGAAAAGGAAAAGGAAAAGGAAAAGGAGAAGGAGAAGGAGAAGGAGAAGGAGAAGGAGAAGGATAAGGATAAGGATAAGTATTAGGATTAGGATTAGGAAAAGGATTAGGATTAGGATAAGGATAAGTCGGATCGGTATATTATATATTAGCTATTCTTAGCCTTTATTTCTTAGCCGGTATTTATATAATATTATGGGTTCATGATGGAAAATGATAACTGTGACCCATAACATCTTCATCTGTCTCCAACAAAAAGTAAAGATGTACATACGCAGACATCCCTGTGAACTGATGTAGATGTTACCACCGCGTCTGCCTGGAAGGGTGTAGAGGGGGATTGTCCTCCCCCCGGAGGAGTGGCTTCCTGGGTGACCAGTGCAGGCAGGATCGCGGATGTGCGTGAAAGCGTTCCCGTGCCCCGCCATACGCGGCGAAGGAGTAACACCATGGGGTATTAGTTGGTCAGAGTCCAATATAACCCATCCTTGCCCCCGACAGGTTTACTTAGGCATATCCCCCATGAAAAAAATAGGATCCCTACACTACCAACCATACATAGCAGCGTTATGCTATTTCGAGTTGCCATTATGTAGGGGCGCTTTTTTTTTTGCGCTTTTACACTTTGATGCTATTTTTTTAACTGGTATCTAACTCGGTTTTACTTTCATTGACAGGGTGAAAAGACCGTGTGAAAAAGGGTTGTGGGTACACGAGCCTGGATGCGGTAGTGATTGGATTCGAAGATTATTGAAGAGGACTGAAATAAACTGTTAGAATGAATGCGTTTAAAATTAGTAAATATGATAAATAGGTTACGTTGTTTCACTTTATCAAAATCCAGAAACTGTAAGTATGACAATTTATATGAAAAGTAATTTGCAATATGGACTGGCTCCGTTAGTTTTTTGTTTAATTTTGAATAAAATATTTGAAACTTCTTTACAAATGTTTTAATATTCCATGGCTTTAAAAATTCAGAAATCATTTCAAATAAACCATGACTCAGGTACCGAGACAGTCCTTCAGTTCCTGTTAGCTATAGCGTAGGCCACGATGGGGTGTTTCTCTACATGATAGAATACGTAGAGACAACGTAGATATCCGTAGTAGAACGGGAGAACTGACATAGCTCAAAAGGTCAGTAAGCTTTAAAGGCAATGTGGTCTACCTATGGGGCAGTAAACCTAATAAGTGGCAACCTCGGACATGCAGTTGCAGTATAGGATGACCGCCAATGGATGGAGCGACATATGCAAGTTCATGGGAAGACGATCAAAGCAGGTGGCTCAGTATCGTGCTTTGTGGCAATTTATGGTAGATCTACACTGCAGTTTGGTTCTACCAGCAGAATGAATGGGTCAAATCTACCGTGGTAGGACTATGCCCTCACAGAATACTAGCGTATTATTATTATACTAGCGTATATTTACGAATAACATTACAACAACAACCTTCAGCTAACCAATACTAACTCTTTCCTTTAAACGTGTTTCTAACGGTTATTCTACCAAAGGCACTATAATTTGTACCGCGCAGTAAATGTCATCTGTTGATAACTAGAAAGATATCTTCATGATTGATATCAATATGGACATCATCGTTTACACCATATTAAATAAAAATTATATATTTAGTTAAGTGTCGTATTCTTGTTTCTAGACTTCAATATTATATTCTCTTAGAGCCGCGAAAGCTTAAAATCTAAGCGCTCGCTTTTAATTCACGGAACATATTCAATCTTCGATGGCGAAACCACTGGAATTGTTAATTGCAATTTCAAGTGCTGATTAATCACGCGCTCGGCGGTGAAAGAAAACATCGTACGAGTATTTATTATATAATTTAAGCTTTCACCTGCATATTAGCTTTGAACAAAAGTTTGTCCTATCAACTACCTGGAGCACTTTAAGTTGATCCCACAGTTTGGATAGCGAACATGAAATGAAAATAAGGTCGAAACAGTAGAGACTTGTGACTACAGAAATAAAAGATACGGGTACGAAATTAGCAAATAGCGATTAAGTAAAGAAAATTTTGTGTAGTGGTTTTAATCTTCTATAACGTTTTGTTACACTAGCGTCAGTCAAGCTCATATGACGACGACAATCAAGATAATGAATGTTGGTTTCCATACATCGCCTAGATACCCTAATGATTCAGATAAAGAAATGAAAGTCAAAATCTTAACAAGTTTAGTGCAAAAAAGAATTATTGAAAAGTCTGTACTACTTTTTTTTTAAATTGAGAGTAACAAACGAGCATAAAGTTCACCTGATGCCAAGTGATTGCCGCAGCCCATAAAATCTACATTCATCCTTGATAAGGAATCATAATCAAACTGCAGCGTAGCTCTATCATTGTCGAGCTGTACTCAAAATAAATAAAAAAGTGACGATGATAATATGAAATTCGCAAATGCGCCGAAACGCCGAAATCTTTTGAACAACATTTGCTTCTATATCTTCTATAGAAATGAGGCCTGTTTTGGTATCAGGGGTTAAGTCTTGAAAAGACGCCCTGCCTCCCAGGGAAAAAAACATTATATAACACTCCGAAACGTTATGAGGATGCGTATGCGCAATAGTTTGCACTACTTTTTTATTAAAAAAAACTAAGGGATCGGATCTATATCTATAGAACGAAATATATCTTTTTTAACTTGCGCACCAACATAAGATGTTTTTACACACATGGCGACTAACGAGCACAGAGTTCACTTGATAATAAATGGGTACTGCGACTCTTCGTAATCAACAAAGATTCAAGATGCAGTTGGACTGTTGCTTCTGACGTCTGTCTGATGGAGTGATGACCTGTGCCAGTCTGAGGGAAGTCAACGGATGCAGGTGGCTCAGGATCGCCTATGTCCAGGCGATGATCGGCTAGTGATGGGCTGAAATGATGATGATGACAAAGTGATGAGTGCGGCAGCACGTGCCGTGTAGGATCTTTTATTGGGTCTCCGGATCCCGCACACTTAATGTTGGTATTTCACGCTGATATTCCGTGAGGACGCGGTCCTTCCGTGGTCGTGCTGACCCATTCTATTTCGTACATGCTGCGGCGTTGATCCACGATCCGATGCATGCTAAAGACGTGGTACGTATAAACATAACACCCACGGGTGTCAACTGGCAAATCGTGATACACAAATACTATTCCTAGGGAAGGAATCGAACTCAGGACTCCGACACAATAATATTTATATTATTATTTTACTTTATGTACATAAAGCATTTATATAAGAGAAGTAATATAGGAAATGTATGTACAAAGGCGAGTCTTAATTTATAATAAAATCTCTTCCAGCAGGCCTGCTTGGATATATTATCAGGAATAAAAACAGTGTACTCATAAAAATAAAAAATACAAAAGAAATAAAGAAAATAATAGAATAAAATGAATACAGAACTATATTTATGTACAAACATGCATAAAATATACATTTTATATACCTATATAAAATATTTTTACGAGTGTCAACAACTAGTGACCTTCCAACGATTAGAAATAAGTGAGTAAATATCGGAACCAGAGGCAATGTGTTCTGCCCTTTGTCCTCACGGGGAACTTGTGGCACGTGGTAGAGGCAGTGTCAGGTCGGACGTCACCTCGCCCTTCGTTGTTGCGTCTGGTGACTGAAAGAAACCGGAGACATTTTTTGTTACTCGTAATGGGGTATTCCGTTTATACCTCGGGTGTGTCAAGGCATCATCTTCAGGATTTCATATCAAGGATAATGGATGCCATGAATCACCGACAGGTGAAATTATCAGATTGTTTTATGTAGTGATGATTGAGACCCTTAAGTACTCAACATCAATGAAGACGGCGATGGAATGCCGCCCCTACTGAGTTTTAAATTTTTTTATGGAATGGATAGTAACTGAGCAAGCAGCCCACCTGGTAGCAAGTGATCACCGCCACTCATGCACATCCGCCTCATAAGATGCGCTGTCGGCCTTTAGAACGGTGTAGGCTCTTTATTTGAAGTCGAATATCTGTTCGGAAATACCGCTGGTGACAGCTGATTCCATAGATTAGTTTTGCGTGGCAGAAAATTTGGCGCAAAGCGCACAGTGGTGGATTCCCAGCCATCACGATGATGAGGATTTAAATTTACATTTTAACGTGATGTAAGACGTTTAAACTCAGCGGCTGGAATTAATCCAACATCTATTCAGAACACTGCCCTTGGTAATTTCGATAAAAAAATGCATATGCATGCAACATCTCAATGCCTGTGCATCACTCCGATCGGAAAGTATTTGATCATAGATTCGATCCGCTGTTCATTGAATTAAATCAAATCCCTATATTCACCAAACATCAGCGTCATGCTGTTATTTCGGCCTGGCATTCTGTAAGGGCGTAGCCCTTCCCCAGTCGTCATATTGACGCTGGTACCTTGCTTTACCACTACACCTCGATTTCACTGAAAAAGTCGATTTTTTCGTATTTCTCTGTCTTTTTTTTCCAGGTTTCGCCTGATTCAACGGTTATGGACCGAGACTGACCGATCCAGAGCAAAACCAGCACGAAAAACGAAGAAATAAATTTTTTTACAAGTGCAATAAAATTACGTAATTATAAAATTAAAAATAACAGATTAGAACTAGAAATGGCCGAAATGCGGCGCAAGATGAGTATCTAACGATAAGGTTAAACGTATGCTACAATAAAAACCAATTTTGGACTGCTTGAGACTCTAATACATAAAGATATCGGTGAATTCCTATAAAACAGGACTTCACCACTTTCAGATGCTTCGTAAATTCCTTTATTTTATTTAACGTACATCGGGTACAGTCGCGTGCACTAAGTTATTGCTCTAAAGTTTTCATAAATGATACATGATAATGGGTGATAATTAAAGCACTATTTATTATATTCTCTACCAATTTACCGATGAACCTAAAGCATCAAGAATCATGAAAAAAACTATTTATTTTTTGCTCTTCACAGTAAAACGGTATTGTGTAAATTACTATTGTTGGTTAAATTATAACAAAAGTATTTTTTACATTTGTAATAAATTAATTAAATATATATATATATATACATATATATATATACATATATATATATACATATATATATATACATATATATATATATTTATATATATATATTTATATATATATATACATATATATATATATATACATATATATATATACATATATATATATATATATGTATATATATATATACATATATATATATATGTATATATATATATGTATATATATATATATACATATATATATATACATATATATATATATTAATTAAATAATAATTATAATAACTTTGTAATAAGACTAATTGTGTGCACAGTAGTTCTTTTTAAGTTTCAACAGGAATACAAGTTTGATGTAAACGAGAAAGTTCGTAGTTAAATGTAGTCCGTTTAAAACTCTCCGTTTCCAATTTTTTGTAATTTTTTCGCTAGCTTCTGGAACTGCTATGATTTAAGTAGAAATTAGGGCTCATACTCCGTATGCTCTCGCTCCTAACACGTTTTGTGCCAAGTGACTATTGATCTTTTAGACTTCATATAAACACGAAGTTTTGTTTTCGGGCTTAAATTGCTTTTTTTGTTTAATATAGCTTACCGCAATCATTGCCTTTATTTCTTTCCAGTAAAATTCTATACTGTTCAATGTCTTATTGAGTTTGCTGTCGAAAAATCCAACCTTGAGTTATGCGGTATATTAGGAGGCTTAGAAGGGTCAAGGTAGGTACAATCAAGGTATACAAAGTAGGAACGATTACCTGTTCCCAAAATTTATAAAAAGGAAGGAAAATGGGAAGATATTTCCTATGAAGAAATTAAGGACGCAATTTCGGCTTATTTTTCAAACATGGACAAAACATTCGTTTATAAAAGTGTACGACCTAATTAAAAGAACTGAAAAATATAATCGTCTTTCAGGTGAAGTAAAAGTTATTTTGGGATTTTATTTTCACTCTTTGTCCCTCATTCCGCGAACTTAAAAATGTTTCCTCGTAATATTAGTATCTCTCTGTGTCCAACTCGATTCTTGACTTGATCTTGCAGTGTGAGTGCTCCATGCCAGACTGTTAGCTGATGCGTACAGCCTCTATTTGTTAAGTGGTTGAATGACAAGACGGTGCTCGCGTATTGTGTATTTCGAAATGAAATACGACTAATAGTATAATGTTTGTACAAAATCATTGTTCTTTTAAATTATCCAGGTAATGTGTTGGGCATTTATAAAAATATTCAAATTATGGAATTTTTAAGAATATTTTTAATTCATGAACGTAAGTCTAATAAATCATAAAAAATATGATAATGTCTTCCAAGTATAGATTGTAAAAAATAAATAAAAATAATTATAAATAATAAATTATATAAATTTTCGCAAAATTCAATCGTTTTCGCTTTCTTATTAAGATGTACGTGTGGCATTGATAGATTGAGCAAACTTTTGAAAGAATTATTATTTTTAATATTTGGAGTGACAAAATAACACACAATTCACTCCCCCTCCACATCGTTAGCTAATGAATAAATTCTCTATAATATAAAACAGCTGACTCTATAAAGGACATACAAAACGCAGTGGCGAATGCAGTGTTCAATACTTTTGTAATTTACTTTATGTATGGTATGAAGTAAAAGTTATTTTGGGATTTTATTTTCCTCTTTGTCCCTCATTCCGCGAACTTAAAAATGTTTCCTCGTAATATTAGTATCTCTCTGTGTCCAACTCGATTCTTGACTTGATCTTGCAGTGTGAGTGCTCCAT
Source organism: Teinopalpus imperialis (assembly GCA_029286865.1). NCBI lineage: Eukaryota > Metazoa > Arthropoda > Insecta > Lepidoptera > Papilionidae > Teinopalpus > Teinopalpus imperialis. Next base: position 7,488 of record JAGSMU010000574.1, read on the forward strand.
GCCAGACTGTTAGCTGATGCGTACAGCCTCTATTTGTTAAGTGGTTGAATGACAAGACGGTGCTCGCGTATTGTGTATTTCGAAATGAAATACGACTAATAGTATAATGTTTGTACAAAATCATTGTTCTTTTAAATTATCCAGGTAATGTGTTGGGCATTTATAAAAATATTCAAATTATGGAATTTTTAAGAATATTTTTAATTCATGAACGTAAGTCTAATAAATCATAAAAATATGATAATGTCTTCCAAGTATAGATTGTAAAAAATAAATAAAAATAATTATAAATAATAAATTATATAAATTTTCGCAAAATTCAATCGTTTTCGCTTTCTTATTAAGATGTACGTGTGGCATTGATAGATTGAGCAAACTTTTGAAAGAATTATTATTTTTAATATTTGGAGTGACAAAATAACACACAATTCACTCCCCCTCCACATCGTTAGCTAATGAATAAATTCTCTATAATATAAAACAGCTGACTCTATAAAGGACATACAAAACGCAGTGGCGAATGCAGTGTTCAATACTTTTGTAATTTACTTTATGTATGGTATAGTAAAGTCCTATTATATGTGTCTATATATCTAGTCTTATATCAATTAGATTATCAATGAAATAAGAGCTCGTAGTTTTGTATCAAGATCTTGACATAAGTGAAATCTCACCTCAGTTTACAATTGGATCGTTCGTTACATCTCTAATATGTTATAAGTATTGAAAATGAGCTGCTACAAGACTTGTTACTTCTTATTACAATTTTTATAGACAAGATAAATCATCAGCATATTTTTTAATAATGATGTCGTGTTGCATAGTTATTTCTTTATGATTAGTTTATATTTAAGACAATCTTCTTAAACAAAATATTATTACATTACATTTTAGATACTCCTATTTAAAAATAAATTATTGATGATAGTGTACTTAAATAGAAATTAAGTTATGAAGTTAATTATATATTATATTTATTAACTTATTCTGGCAATTGCTTTTATGAGAACTAACATACATTTTGTCATACATACATTCATGAACATGAAAAAATATAATCGTCTTTCAGGTGAAGTAAAAGTTATTTTGGGATTTTATTTTCCTCTTTGTCCCTCATTCCGCGAACTTAAAATGTTTCCTCGTAATATTAGTTTATGTTTATGTTATCATTTCTCGACTTGTGCCGTGCACTTTGGTCTCTCATAAAGCTGTCCAAGGGAATTTCTGGCAGCCATCTCTTCCATCTCTGCACAAAGGAAAAAGCCGATTTCCAAAGCTATCTCTCTGTGTCCAACTCGATTCTTGACTTGATCTTGCAGTGTGAGTGCTCCATGCCAGACTGTTAGCTGATGCGTACAGCCTCTATTTGTTAAGTGGTTGAATGACAAGACGGTGCTCGCGTATTGTGTATTTCGAAATGAAATACGACTAATAGTATAATGTTTGTACAAAATCATTGTTCTTTTAAATTATCCAGGTAATGTGTTGGGCATTTATAAAAGTATTCAAATTATGGAATTTTTAAGAATATTTTTAATTCATGAACGTAAGTCTAATAAATCATAAAAATATGATAATGTCTTCCAAGTATAGATTGTAAAAATAAATAAAAATAATTCTAAATAATAAATTATATAAATTTGCGCAAAATTCAATCGTTTTCGCCTTCTTATTAAGATGTACGTGTGGCGTTGATAGATTGAGCAAACTTTTGAAAGAATTATTATTTTGAATATTTGGAGTGTCAAAATAACACACAATTCAGTCCCCCTCCACACTGTTAGCTAATGAAAAATTCTCTATAATATAAAACAGCTGACTCTATAAAGGACATACAAAACGCAGTGGCGAATACAGTGTTCAATACTTTTGTAATTTACTTTATGTATGGTATAGTAAAGTCCTATTATATGTGTCTATATATCTAGTCTTATATCAATTAGATTATCAATGAAATAAGAGCTCGTAGTTTTGTATCAAGATCTTGACATAAGTGAAATCTCACCTCAGTTTACAATTGGATCGTTCGTTACATCTCTAATATGTTATAAGTATTGAAAATGAGCTGCTACAAGACTTGTTACTTCTTATTACAATTTTTATAGACAAGATAAATCATCAGCATATTTTTAATAATGATGTCGTGTTGCATAGTTATTTCTTTATGATTAGTTTATATTTAAGACAATCTTCTTAAACAAAATATTATTACATTACATTTTAGATACTCCTATTTAAAAATAAATTATTGATGATAGTGTACTTAAATAGAAATTAAGTTATTAAGTTAATTATATATTATATTTATTAACTTATTCTGGCAATCGCTTTTATGAGAACTAACATACATTTTGTCATACATACATTCATGAACATGAAAAAATCTATTAAATCTATCTATTTTTCCGGTATAGGTGTTTTTTATTACATATATTTATTATAAAAGAAGAATAATAATTATAATGATATATATAGTTAAGAGTACTAAAGAAAATTAAAAAATGTATTCCGAACATTTTAAATAAAAACAAACTTAAATATATTCACATTTTTAAAACGTTTTTTAAAATGGAACCTTTATAACGCAATTACCTATATAAAAAATATGGTTATTTATAACGTAATTATGTATTGTGTTATAACCAACTAGATTGTTCATCATCCCATTAGCTCTAAACGCTCAGGACATATGTATTAATAATTACTTACCATTGAATTGAAGTGTGTTCTCGTTTATCGACCGGATTTTCATCAATAAATATCTTGTTAAAGAACAGTTGCCAGGTTACGGATCCGGAGGTATTCCCATTTCTCTGATATTATATCTGAGCATTTGAACGCTCTTATTACACATACATTGGACTATGAGACACGAGCATTTGATGTTGTCTGGTAAAGAAGCAAAAGATGTCGTAGTGGCCGAGGAACAGGACGTCATCATCCAACAGCTCATATTTATTGTTTAATAACATACTGTTCTCATTACTGGTGAAAATAAATTATAGACCTTAATAAAAGTAAGTTAATATTATTTAATAACATTACCATACTAAAGGCAATAATTATTAAGAGTGATGAAATCCCTATGGCCAATTATACAAGAGATCAAATTCTAACCTCAAATAACCATAAAGGTAAGGCACAACTAAATCCCCTCAGGTGTTAAATCAATCCCGGATGCACAGACGGACGAGTTAAGTAATTACTAGTAAAGAAGACGTATCCTACTCATTAGGCATGCATATCCCTGAGAGCACGCGGTGAGAGATTCCTCATGGGGGCTCCAATTCAGTAATACGAACAGTCGTAATGTTTATTGCCTTATTTAACTACACTAAACTTTCTCTGTGTAATTATTGGTAATGTTCGGTAGACACCGGTCAAAAAAAATGGCAGATATGCTAATGATTCTTGCCTTGTCCTCAATTATTTGGTATTCGTAGGTTTTAAAAAATGGTGACAGTTTGTTTGATTACACTTCGTCGGATTGGGTTTATTTGTGAAGATGTATTAGCTATTTAATAACTATGGAAGCGCGGTTGTGGCGACTACCTTGTTCATATAGATACTTTTTGAAAAACGCACTGGTTCTTTAAACATTCAATGAAGGATAACCTAACCTGGAACAAGGTATTTTATTTAATACAATTTAATTTAATTATTTAAGTTTTATATACAGTTGTGTATAAAAACTGCCTTAGGAATTATCTACCTATCAACCTTATGGTAATGCAGTGAAGAAATGAGGTATGCTTAAATACTTTGTCGGGATTAAAATACTATTATATTAATTATATGTATATAAACAACATATGCGTAATTATAAAATACATATATAATTAATACAAGTATTCATATTTATATATATAAATAAATAAATATAAATACGTAATTATCAAAATTGAGATGATTCTACCAATCTTTTGAGAAATAGCTCCCGAAATTTCACCTTAAACGTGTAAAGATTTTTAGCCGCCCTAACTTCGGGAGGATGAGAATTTCAGAAGTGAGGGCGGCAGTAAACAGATGAACGGATTGAACAAAGAAGGAGGAGTGGATAAAGTAAGGAAAGTTATGAGAAGGAAACATAGGCCCCTCACTAGTCTACTGTTGAACATATTCCTATGTTAATGAATTGTAATGTGATTGCATTATCAAGGTAGAGGATATAAAGAGAACGCCTTGTATCCTTTGACACAGTCTCTTTCACTGACCAGATGAAACACAGCAACCCTAAGTTACAACTAACTCTAGTATTATGCGACAATATGGCGCTGCCATTCCGAGCATCTTAGATCATCTATGCCGACAATCTGCATACTTTCGGTCTTGCATTGATTTGTGAAGTCTCCTTAGATTTTTTACTGCCTTTTTTATAGTTTAACATCATTTATTCATGGTGTGATGGGACTTTAGACGATTTTGAAGACGAATTCTGCCTATTCCGTCTGCAGAATGCAGCTATCCATGTGGAACTTTGGTGTTTCAGAGCCTTCCTTCGCCCCTTTGTCCGGCTGCGCCGCCGACTTGACGCAGTACGATTGATATAAGTTTTGCATTGCACGATCGTCCGTTGCCCAAACGGCAAACGACGCGACGGCCTTTATAAGATAGACTAATAGTTCTTAGAACCGGTCAGTTAGAAACATTAAATTTCGATTATAGAACTCTTTAGTTACCTAATGTGTCATACATATTTCATTAATGTGCTCATATCTAAAAATATGAAAGGTGTGCAATAAATTATTATTATTATTATCAGTTGTCATTTGTTTTTGTGAATTGGTGGCAATTTCAAGTCTTGTTACACCTCAAAATGAATTTAAAGCGAGAAAATTTTCGTTCCATGATTTATTACGATCTTTCGTTGTGGTGTTAATCAACAACAAAACTATGATAGAATTCGATTGGTATTTACTTATGAAGCCCCATCTCGCTCCACTGTTTATAATTGATTTAATGAGTTCAAGCGTGGGTGTAGCCAATCCTAGTGATGATCAGCGTTCGATAATGCCATAGAAGAGACACCTAAGAAAGAATGGGCTCACTGCTTTTCTCAGTGGTTCCATAGAATGCTCATCGCATTAGTATAGAGAGGAACGGAGACTACTGCGAAAAACAATATCGGTTTATAAAAGTACCCGCAACTTTCTACATTGAGCCGTTTTTTATTTTCTAAAGACTTTCAGTGTGGCCCAGGTATGCGTTTTAGTGGCAGTTAGAAGAAAAGTGCTCAAATAAGGATATATTTTGTTTAACTAATATGTAATTTATTTACAGCTAATATAAATATATATATTATCATTCGTCTTTTCGTTTTACTTGTCAATAAATAGGGACAGACTGGTTCGTATTGATCCTAATTTAAAAACAATCTTGATTGTACAAGGCATCCGTAAAGATAAGCTGGGTCTGCTTCATTTCCCGGAAAGCCCTACGAATGCCTTAAGCGAAAAAAGAGATGCGAAGCGGATAGCAGATATTTAGGTGTTCATAAGGATTATAGACTTCTGTTACAGCTTGCTCATAATAGTCGTCATTATACATAATGTTATTCTTACGTTTTGTATCTACGACAGTAGATCTTCAATTGATTCTTTGAGTTTTATTTGCACTGTGTACTAACTTAACGTCGTAAAAATAACAACGTGGTCGGGATCGACCTGGATAATAACAATAGTATATTTTATTATTTTTAAGCGAAACAGAAATTATACATTCGATTAACAGCATATAAATATATCAAAATGAATGCTCACTTTTGTTCTCCCTTTAGATTGCGATCCGAGTCGAGGTTTCGTACCTCCTCATGCGGGGCATCTCGGATTGTATTATCGCCCCCTTCTGTTGTCGTCGACGTTCTTCGTCCACATGGGTGGGAGTGCAGCGCTGGTGCAGCAGCATTCTTCGTGCCAGCTTCGCAGCATCTTCCTTGTCTCCCTACTCAGCTGGCCTCCCGCTCGCGGGTCTGATTAGGTAAAGCTGTAAAGGTCTCTAAAAGGCCTATAAAAGTCTCTAGACCAACATCACTACACACAACAAAACAGAATGCTCACTTGTAAAAAATGGGACAATATAATAGTTACAATAATTAAAAAAATGTGTTTTCAACATGCTCTTTAAATGAGAATCCAAGTTCAATAGTGCAAGTAGATGTGCTACCGTAATAAGTGTCTACAATCAATTAATCTGCAAATAAAACAATTTGTCAATAAATAGGGACAGACTGGTTCGTATTGATCCTAATTTAAAACAATCTTGATTGTACAAGGCATCCGTAAAGATAAGCTGGGTCTGCTTCATTTCCCGGAAAGCCCTACGAATGCCTTAAGCGAATAAAGAGATGCGAATCGGATAGCAGATGTTTAGGTGTTCATAAGGATTATAGACTTCTGTTACAGCTTGCTCATAATAGTCGTCATTACACATAATGTTATTCTTACATTATGTATCTACGACAGTAGATCTTCAATTGATTTTTTGAGTTTTATTTGCACTGTGTACTATCTTAACCTCGTAAAATAACAACGTGGTCGGGATCTACCTGGATAATAACAATAGTATATTTTATTATTTTTAAGCGAAACAGAAATTATACATTCGATTAACAGCAAATAAATATATCAAAACGAATGCTCACTTTTGTTCTCCCTTTAGATTGCGATCCGAGTCGAGGTTTCGTACCTCCTCATGCGGGGCATCTCGGATTGTATTATCGCCCCCTACTGTTGTCGTCGACGTTCTTCGTCCACATGGGTGGGAGTGCAGCGCTGGTGCAGCAGCATTCTTCGTGCCAGCTTCGCAGCATCTTCCTTGTCTCCCTACTCAGCTGGCCTCCCGCTCGCGGGTCTGATTAGGTAAAGCTGTAAAGGTCTCTAAAAGGCCTATAAAAGTCTCTAGACCAACATCACTACACACAACAAAACAGAATGCTCACTTGTAAAAAATGGGACAATATAATAGTTACAATAATTAAAAAAATGTGTTTTCAACATGCTCTTTAAATGAGAATCCAAGTTCAATAGTGCAAGTAGATGTGCTACCGTAATAAGTGTCTACAATCAATTAATCTGCAAATAAAACAATTTGTCAATAAATAGGGACAGACTGGTTCGTATTGATCCTAATTTAAAACAATCTTGATTGTACAAGGCATCCGTAAAGATAAGCTGGGTCTGCTTCATTTCCCGGAAAGCCCTACGAATGCCTTAAGCGAATAAAGAGATGCGAATCGGATAGCAGATGTTTAGGTGTTCATAAGGATTAAAGACTTCTGTTACAGCTTGCTCACAATAGTCGTCATTACACATAATGTTATTCTTACGTTATGTATCTACGACAGTAGATCTTCAATTGATTTTTTGAGTTTTATTTGCACTGTGTACTATCTTAACCTCGTAAAAATAACAACGTGGTCGGGATCTACCTGGGTAATAACAATAGTATATTTTATTATTTTTAAGCGAAAGAAATTATACATTCGATTAACAGCAAATAAATATATCAAAACGAATGCTCACTTTTGTTCTCCCTTTAGATTGCGATCCGAGTCGAGGTTTCGTACCTCCTCATGCGGGGCATCTCGGATTGTATTATCGCCCCCTTCTGTTGTCGTCGACGTTCTTCGTCCACATGGGTGGGAGTGCAGCGCTGGTGCAGCAGCATTCTTCGTGCCAGCTTCGCAGCATCTTCCTTGTCTCCCTACTCAGCTGGCCTCCCGCTCGCGGGTCTGATTAGGTAAAGCTGTAAAGGTCTCTAAAAGGCCTATAAAAGTCTCTAGACCAACATCACTACACACAACAAAACAGAATGCTCACTTGTAAAAATGGGACAATATAATAGTTACAATAATTAAAAATGTGTTTTCAACATGCTCTTTAAATGAGAATCCAAGTTCAATAGTGCAAGTAGATGTGCTACCGTAATAAGTGTCTACAATCAATTAATCTGCAAATAAAACAATTTGTCAATAAATAGGGACAGACTGGTTCGTATTGATCCTAATTTAAAACAATCTTGATTGTACAAGGCATCCGTAAAGATAAGCTGGGTCTGCTTCATTTCCCGGAAAGCCCTACGAATGCCTTAAGCGAATAAAGAGATGCGAATCGGATAGCAGATGTTTAGGTGTTCATAAGGATTATAGACTTCTATTACAGCTTGCTCATAATAGTCGTCATTACACATAATGTTATTCTTACGTTATGTATCTACGACAGTAGATCTTCAATTGATTTTTTGAGTTTTATTTGCACTGTGTACTATCTTAACCTCGTAAAAATAACAACGTGGTCGGGATCTACCTGGATAATAACAATAGTATATTTTATTATTTTTAAGCGAAACAGAAATTATACATTCGATTAACAGCATATAAATATATCAAAATGAATGCTCACTTTTGTTCTCCCTTTAGATTGCGATCCGAGTCGAGGTTTCGTACCTCCTCATGCGGGGCATCTCGGATTGTATTATCGCCCCCTTCTGTTGTCGTCGACGTTCTTCGTCCACATGGGTGGGAGTGCAGCGCTGGTGCAGCAGCATTCTTCGTGCCAGCTTCGCAGCATCTTCCTTGTCTCCCTACTCAGCTGGCCTCCCGCTCGCGGGTCTGATTAGGTAAAGCTGTAAAGGTCTCTAAAAGGCCTATAAAAGTCTCTAGACCAACATCACTACACACAACAAAACAGAATGCTCACTTGTAAAAAATGGGACAATATAATAGTTACAATAATTAAAAATGTGTTTTCAACATGCTCTTTAAATGAGAATCCAAGTTCAATAGTGCAAGTAGATGTGCTACCGTAATAAGTGTCTACAATCAATTAATCTGCAAATAAAACAATTTGTCAATAAATAGGGACAGACTGGTTCGTATTGATCCTAATTTAAAACAATCTTGATTGTACAAGGCATCCGTAAAGATAAGCTGGGTCTGCTTCATTTCCCGGAAAGCCCTACGAATGCCTTAAGCGAATAAAGAGATGCGAATCGGATAGCAGATGTTTAGGTGTTCATAAGGATTATAGACTTCTATTACAGCTTGCTCATAATAGTCGTCATTACACATAATGTTATTCTTACGTTATGTATCTACGACAGTAGATCTTCAATTGATTTTTTGAGTTTTATTTGCACTGTGTACTATCTTAACCTCGTAAAAATAACAACGTGGTCGGGATCTACCTGGATAATAACAATAGTATATTTTATTATTTTTAAGCGAAACAGAAATTATACATTCGATTAACAGCATATAAATATATCAAAATGAATGCTCACTTTTGTTCTCCCTTTAGATTGCGATCCGAGTCGAGGTTTCGTACCTCCTCATGCGGGGCATCTCGGATTGTATTATCGCCCCCTTCTGTTGTCGTCGACGTTCTTCGTCCACATGGGTGGGAGTGCAGCGCTGGTGCAGCAGCATTCTTCGTGCCAGCTTCGCAGCATCTTCCTTGTCTCCCTACTCAGCTGGCCTCCCGCTCGCGGGTCTAATTAGGTAAAGCTGTAAAGGTCTCTAAAAGGCCTATAAAAGTCTCTAGACCAACATCACTACAAACAACAAAACAGAATGCTCACTTGTAAAAATGGGACAATATAATAGTTACAATAATTAAAAATGTGTTTTCAACATGCTCTTTAAATGAGAATCCAAGTTCAATAGTGCAAGTAGATGTGCTACCGTAATAAGTGTCTACAATCAATTAATCTGCAAATAAAACAATTTGTCAATAAATAGGGACAGACTGGTTCGTATTGATCCTAATTTAAAACAATCTTGATTGTACAAGGCATCCGTAAAGATAAGCTGGGTCTGCTTCATTTCCCGGAAAGCCCTACGAATGCCTTAAGCGAATAAAGAGATGCGAATCGGATAGCAGATGTTAGTGGTGTGCAGATATGAGGACAGTATTCCACGTGAGGTTCAAAGTTAATATATTTAAAAGATATCTGATATAATAAGTAATAAATTTAATAATTTTTAGAGTTTTAATTTATTTTATAGTTTTTAAAGAAATATGACATTCGTAATATTTCTGTTGGCGAAACCCACGTGTATATCACCACCAATTCCCATAACATCTAGGCCCTACCTTCTCCATCAACTTCATGCTTCTAATTTTTTTTTATAGAGACATGTTTTTTAAGCCCGGTGTTCTGTTAGGGGTTGATGCTAGATAGAGACTAACTGAAGCTCTATTTTTTTGTAATATTCTCAGTAATTTAGTATGTCACCTGTGATGTTAAAACCAATAGAGTAACAAAAAAAACAATGGGATTCACAAAATTGCTCGAAACAATAAAAACTGGTATACTCTATGTGTATATATTAGGGATGTTACGGAGGTTCGATTCCGATTCCGAAAGCTCGGAACTTCCGATTGATATTACACCTCCGATTTCAATTTCGGATCCAGTAATATTGAAGCGGAGGTTTTAATCAGAGGTCGAAGCATACATAAGGGGCGGGGAAAGCAGATCGGCGACGCGTTCAAACAGGTTTATAGTATAAACCGGGATTCCCCATACGACATGTATAAACTTTATACATGTGGTACGGGGAATTACGGTTGCGGGGAAGATAGTGGTATTATTTTATTTAGAACTGTTCCTAATACATTTCCTTTTTACCTCCGTCTTCGTTTCCGATTTTGGTTCTGATTACGGTTCTGGTTCCGAAAACAAATTTAAAAACTTCGATTCCGATATAACCACCTCCGTAACATCCCTAGTATTTATATTAATCTAGCGCAAAATAAACAATATCGATGATATAAGTATGTCAAGAAGTCCATCTATAATGTGACCGTGAAGCCGGAAGACCGATTGGTGACCACAGTATCACATATAGATGTGTCGATAGATGACCAGATATCTCGCACCTTCCAGCTCCTTAAAAGTGGTAGTCACGTTGCAGCTAATTCCTAGCAGCAACATGAATGGGTCAGCTCGACCAGAGAAGCACCACGCCCTCATAGAATATCAGCGTGGAATAACGGCCTAAATTACGTGTTTCGTTAATATACACAGTCGACAGTTTTCGTAAGATAAACCCTTGACTCAAGGCTTCAGCGGAACGCCCATTTATCTGCGGGAAGACTAAGTAGTGCAATTTTAAGCGTCAGCCTATTGGTTTAGGGTACGGTCTGCGAAACTTATGGTTGTAGGTTCGAATCCACCATTAGACTATTGTCGTGAACCATCTCCTAGTATGCTAGTGGTGAACGCCGCAACCTACGAGCCGGTACCGAAGTTAGGAGCCGTAGACCTCGTCACGTCGACGACCCTATCTTCACGGGGGAGCCGAGATCCAGTTCTTCCTCAACGGATCCCGGAAAATTAATATAAAAATCACACCGCGCTGGCTGACGAGCGCGACGTCGTCTTCCTCGCACAGCGGCTTACACGCGGTTTACTTGTGTTCTAGGCCGCTTCTAAATCAACCTGACCTGTCGATAGTTGGTTGAATTGCCAACCATCGAGATGACGAGGATACAATTTTAAATTCTGTCGTGATGTACAATGTTTAAACTGTAATTAATCCGAACAACTTCTCAGAACACTGCAGAATGCACTTAAATGCAATCTCTTCGCAACACCAGACAAGCCGATCGGATAATACCTGATCATGAAGTCGCTATTCGTTGAATGCGGTCAAATGGAAGAAGCTGGTAGTGGTGTGCAGATATGAGGACAGTATTCCACGTGAGGTTCAAAGTTAATATATTTAAAAGATATCTGATATAATAAGTAATAAATTTAATAATTTTTAGAGTTTTAATTTATTTTATAGTTTTTAAAGAAATATGACATTCGTAATATTTCTGTTGGCGAAACCCACGTGTATATCACCACCAATTCCCATAACATCTAGGCCCTACCTTCTCCATCAACTTCATGCTTCTAATTTTTTTTTATAGAGACATGTTTTTTAAGCCCGGTGTTCTGTTAGGGGTTGATGCTAGATAGAGACTAACTGAAGCTCTATTTTTTTGTAATATTCTCAGTAATTTAGTATGTCACCTGTGATGTTAAAACCAATAGAGTAACAAAAAAAACAATGGGATTCACAAAATTGCTCGAAACAATAAAAACTGGTATACTCTATGTGTATATATTAGGGATGTTACGGAGGTTCGATTCCGATTCCGAAAGCTCGGAACTTCCGATTGATATTACACCTCCGATTTCAATTTCGGATCCAGTAATATTGAAGCGGAGGTTTTAATCAGAGGTCGAAGCATACATAAGGGGCGGGGAAAGCAGATCGGCGACGCGTTCAAACAGGTTTATAGTATAAACCGGGATTCCCCATACGACATGTATAAACTTTATACATGTGGTACGGGGAATTACGGTTGCGGGGAAGATAGTGGTATTATTTTATTTAGAACTGTTCCTAATACATTTCCTTTTTACCTCCGTCTTCGTTTCCGATTTTGGTTCTGATTACGGTTCTGGTTCCGAAAACAAATTTAAAAACTTCGATTCCGATATAACCACCTCCGTAACATC
>JAGSMU010000574.1:27500-30283 GCA_029286865.1 Teinopalpus imperialis
AGGATCCCATATCAAGGATAATGGATGCCATGAATCACCGACAGGTGAAATTATCAGATTGTTTTATGTAGTGATGATTGAGACCCTAAAGTACTCAACATCAATGAAGACGGCGATGGAATGCCGCCCCTACTGAGTCTTCAATTTTTTTATGGAATGGATAGTAACTGAGCAAGCAGCCCACCTTGTAGCAAGTGATCACCGCCACCTATGCACATCCGCCTCATCAGGTGCGCTGTCGGCCTTTAGAAAGGTGTAGGCTCTTTATTTGAAGTCGAATATCTGTTCGGAAATACCGCTGGTGGCAGCTGATTCCATAGATTAGTTTTGCGTGGCAGAAAATTTGGCGTAAAGCGCACAGTGGTGGATTCCCAGCCATCAAGATGATGAGGATTTAAGTTTACATTTTGTCGTGATGTAAGACGTTTAAACTCAGCGGCTGGAATTAATCCAACATCTATTCAGAACACTGCCCTTGGTAATTTCGATAAAAAAATTCATATGCATGCAACATCTCAATGCCTGTGCATCACTCCGATCGGAAAGTACTTGATCATAGATTCGATCCGCTGTTCGTTGAATTAAATTAAATCCCTATATTCACCAAACAGCAGCGTTATGCTGTTATTTCGGCCTGGCATTCTGTGAGGACGTAGCCCTTCCCCAGTCGTCATATTGACGCTGGTTCATTGCTCTACCACTACACCTCGGTTTCACTGAAAAAGTCGATTTTATCGTATTTCTCTGACTTTTCTTTCCAGGTTTCGCCTGATTCAACGGTTGTGTACCGGGACTGACCGATCCAGAGCAAAACCAGCACGAAAAACGAAGAAATAAATTTTTTTACAAGTGCAATAAAATTACGTAATTATAAAACTAAAAATAATAGATTATAACTAGAAATGGCCGAAATGCGGCACAAGATGAGTATCTAACGATAAGGTTAAACGAATGCTACAATAAAAAACAAATTTGTACTGCTTGAGACTCTAATACACAAAAATATCGGTGAATTCCTATAAAACAGGACTTCACCACTTTCAGATGCTTCGTAAATTCCTGTATTTTATTTAACGTACATCGGGTACAGTCACGTGAACTAAGTTATTGCTCTAAAGTTTTCATAAATGATACATGATAATGGGTGATAATTAAAGCACTATTTATTATATTCTCTACCAATTTACCGATGAACCTAAAGCATCAAGAATCATGAAAAAAAACTGTTAACTTTTTGCTCTTCACAGTAAAACGGTATTGTGTAAATTACTGTTGTTGGTTAAATTATACCAAAAGTATTTTTTTTACATTTGTAATAAATTAATTAAATATATATATGTATATATATATATATATATTTATATATATATATATTAATTAAATAATAATTATAATAACTTTGTAATAAGACTAATTGTGTGCACAGTAGTTCTTTTTAAGTTTCAACAGGAATACAAGTTTGAAGTAAACGAGAAAGTTCATAGTTAAATTTAGTCCGTTTAAAACTCTCCGTTTCCAATTTTTGTAATTTATTCGCTAGCTTCTGGAACTGCTATGATTTTAGTAGAAATTAGGGCTCATACTCCGTATGCTCTCGCTCCTAACACGTTTTGTGCCTAGTGACTATTGATCTTTCAGACTACATATAAACATTGCTTTTTATTTCTTTCCGGTAAAATTCTATTGTGTTCAATGTCTTATTGAGTTTGCTGTCTAAAAATCCAACCTTGAGTTATGCGGTATATTAGGAGGCTTAGAAGTGTCAAGGTAGGTACAATCAAGGTATACAAAGTAGGAACGATCAGATAATTAAATTATAATTATGATAAATAAAATATAATTAAATTATAATTATGATAAATAAAATATAATTAAATTATAATTATGATAAATAAAATATAATTAAATTATTTTAATAAAATATATTAGAGCCATATTATTGTGATGAATTTGGTGACTTTCCAAGCTGCAGGGAAATTATTTTGCGTGGGTGCGATTTAAGTTCATGGAATAGTGGGGTTGGAGTGGGATGAGATATCTCATATAGGTCATAATGTGACTCATAATTAGTATAAATATGAAGTTTTATCATAATCCAAGCATGACTATGCAGTAGTGGCATAAAAAAGGTGCACCTCCAGCCTGTTGTGGGAGAGAAATAGGTGTTTTTGCTTTGTTTGTTGCATTGTCGGCCGGAAAATTCATGATAACTGTCTTTTGGGACTCAGAAAGAAACTTATTGCTGGATTACAAACATTTAGTGTTTCTATAACCAGAGAACGCATCAATTCTGGAGGAATTACAGGAAGCCATTTAAGTAAAAGAAGAGAAAAAGTAACGAAAGATCTTTTCACGAATATGCTCCCGTCTACAAGAGACGTGTTGCACTGGGCTGCCCTGCATAAAGTGGGTTTTGATATTTTGAATTACTTACTTTATAGTCCACACTTGGCTCCCAGCGATTATTACCTGTTCTCAAAATTTATAAAAAGGTAGGAAAAATGGGAAGATATTTCCTATGAAGAAATTAAGGACGCAATTTCGGCTTATTTTTCAAACATGAAAAAAACATTCGTTTATAAAAGTGTACGACCTAATTAAAAGAACTGAAAAATATAATCGTCTTTCAGGTGAAGTAAAAGTTATTTTGGGATTTTATTTTCACTCTTTGTCCCTCATTCCGCGAACTTAAAAATGTTTCCTCGTAATATTAGTTTATGTTTATGTTATCATTTCTCGACTTGTGCCGTGCACTTTGGTCTCTCGCCAAAGCTGTCCAAGGG
>JAGSMU010000575.1:0-23958 GCA_029286865.1 Teinopalpus imperialis
GAGGAAGCTAGAAAGCTCTACGGAACACAAATATGGCAAACATGACCCACCATTTACTGCTACGGAACTAAAGGAATCAACAAACAGTTTCCATCCCAAAAGGCACCAGGCCAGGACGGCCTTACGGCGAACATCTGTGCCACGCTCTGGCATAAAGTCCAAACCTATTTCTTGCCCTGGTTAATAAATGCCTTGAATTGGCATGCTTCCGGCAATATGGAAGGAGGCCACCGTGGTCGTGCGCTGAAAACCGGGCAAGGATGACTATACCAAACCCAAAATCGTATAGGCCAATAGGGCTTCTCCCGGTATTAGGTAAGATTACAGAAGATGCTGGTGAAAAGGATCAGATGGCACCTGTATGAACACCTGAACACGAGACAATATGGCTTTGTGCCACAAAAAGCACAGAAGACGCCCTCTATGATCTAGTTCAACATCTAAGAGGCAATAACAAAAATAAGAAAATCAGTGTTGTTGTCGCACTAGACATAGAGGGCGCATTCGATAGTGCTGGTGACCCAGCAATCCGATGTCAGCTGAGGAAGAAAAATGTCCCCAAAACCTGAACGCGTTGGTCGACGACTACCTGACCAACAGGAGGAGGGTAAAGGTGGTTTACGCAGGAGCAGTGGCGTCGAGGGCACCAGCCAAGGATGTATTGCAAGAGGATCAATTGGTGGCCCTATATATTGGAACCTTATATTGGACCCACTATTGAATAAGTTGGGAGAACTTGGCACATACACACAGGCGTTTGCAGATGATATCGTCTTGGTGTTCTCTGGTCATACATCGGGGGAGCTGAATGAGGAAATCAGAGGTGTCCTAGCACATGTGAGTGAATGGGGACACCAAAACAAACTGAAGTTTGCGGCACACAAATCTCAGGCCATGATCATCACTAACAAAATTAAGTTTGATGCCCCAGACATACACATGGGCGGGACAAGTTAGCGAAATAGTAAACCAAATAAAATACTTGGACTTACTATAGATGAAAAATTGACTTTCCAGCCAACATGTTGCGGATATCTGTAGAAAAGCAGCAGGAATAAGCAACCAGAGGAAGTATCTAGGGCAACAAAATTAGAGTGGGGATTGAGTCAAGTCATCAGGACGATGTACATTGCGGTAGTAGAGCCTATCATGTTGTATGCGGCAAGCGCATGGGCTCCCCGCTGTCGACAAAATTAGCATCCAAAACAACTATACACACTATCAAAGAGGTTTTGCTCAAAATTTCAAGGTCTTATCGGACAGTGTCTTTCAACTCCGCCATTCTGATATCGAGGCTCATACCACTCGATCTCAGGATCAAAGAGAGCAACTGAACTGTATATGATTAAAAGAGGGGAAGCCAATGCAGGAGTTGGGAGATAGAGAAATCGAAAAGAGAGTTTCTTTCTCAAAATTATCTCATCCTGCGGGGCGATTGACGTACTTATACCTGCCAGAGTGATATGAAATTCGAAGGTAATGGCAGTCAAATATTCACTGATGGCAATACAAAATGAATACAAATTATCGGCGCCGCCTATACATACTGGAGGAGTGGGAGAGAGAGAGAGGGACAAAGAAGATGCGCCTTGACGGCGGCTGCTCCGTCTTCAAGCTGGGCTTTATGCTCTTAGTCAAAACAACAGAGCTTGTATATAAAGTACTATCGGACGAGACGGTAGCGGTTGTGAGTGACTCTAGGTCGGCACTGGACCTGATCAAGAATCCGGAATCTTTGCACCCCTTGTATTAGATCCGAGAAAACTTATTTTTAAATGCTTGCAAGCAAGGCAAAACATAAAGCTCTGCTGGAGCAGAGAAATACACGCTGGAATCGCAGGTAACATAGAGAGCTGATGATTTGGCAAAGGCGGCAACAAAAATGATAAAGTGGCATCCGATATGATAAAACTCAATAACGCGAGGTAGAAAGATTATTAAGAGAGAGAAGCATAGAAATCTGGGATAACAGATATAGAAAACAAACAGTAGGAACGGTTACAAAAAGTTTCTTCCAAATATATGAAATGACGCATATAAAATACTAAAAGAGATTAACATAACACTTACCCGGGCGTTGACCGGACATGGGGTTGCGGCATACCTTCCACCGCTTTAAGATAAAAGATAGCCCAATCTGTTCTTGTGGTGATGAATTGGAAACAGTGTTGCATCTGGTGCTGAATGCCTAAGGTTTTACTCTTCGAGAAGCGACCTGGAAACTGAATTAATATAAAAATTAGAGTGAAGAGAACTTGCAAGGTGGTTCTCAGGAAAAGGTACCAGACCGCGACTGGAGGAGTATATAAAAACAATAGTTAAATGTAGCAGCAATAGAAACAAAGAAACTTAAACAAGTAATAATAAAGAAAATAGTAAGAAATCATGTATATAACAATTTATATGTTACATATAAATGAATATATATATAAACATACAGAGTATCGCTACATTATTAAGGAAAGTATTAAAATAAATAAAAAAAATAATAACAAACAAAAATGTCAAAATATAACACAGGAGGTAAGTGAGTGGGAGTAGAGTGGACAATCAGGTGGTATAATAAATTAAAAATTATATAATCTACACTATATATATATATGGGAAGACAGTGAATATAAACCAGGATAACACAATATAAAATGAAAACCCAGGGCACCGATTATATTTGGTGGAATAAAATCTCACTCCTCCATCCTCCTCCTCCTCCTCCTAACCTAACCTAACCTAACCTAACCTAACCTAGCAACCTAACCTAACCTAGCCTAACCTAGCCTAACCTAGCCTAGCCTAGCCTAGCCTGGCCTAGCCTAACCTAGCCTAGCCACAACCACAACCTAGCCTAGCCTGGCCTGGCCTAGCCTGGCCTAGCCTAGCCTAGCCTGGCCTAACCTAGCCTAGCCTAACCTAGCCTGGCCTAGCCTAGCCTGGCCTAGCCTAGCCTAGCCTAGCCTAACCTAGCCTAGCCTAGCCTGAAAACCTGGCCTGGCCTAGCCTGGCCTGGCCTGGCCTAGCCTGGCCTGGCCTAGCCTGGCCTGGCCTAACCTAGCCTAACCTAACCTAACCTAGCCTAGCCTAGCCTAGCCTGGCCTGGCCTGGCCTAGCCTTTTTACATGGAAATGCCTGCATGCCCACCCCTGCGGTGGGGCGGGTTATGTCGGACTCGCACCGACTAAACCCCATGGTGTTCCACCTTCGTCGCGTATGGCGGGGTGCAGGAACGCTTTCGCACACCTCCGCGACCCCGCCTGCGCTGGCCAGCAGTGGCCCCTCCTCAGGGGAGGACATCCCCTCTCCACCCCCCTCCAGGCAGGGCGCGCCGGAACACGGACGCGCCTCCCAACTCGGCCTCCTCTGGTGGGAAGCGGACTCCCCCGAGTCCGCCCCAGAAAGAGCCATGGGGGCCAGGAAAACCCAGCCCCTGCGGCGGATCTGGTGATAGGCTCCGCCGCCAGCCAATGTTCGGCCGCGGAGGACAGGGAGAGCGGCAGGATCAGCCACACTCCCACTGAACCCGCGGCCCCACCACGGCCTGCTTGGTGCGGCCCCCGCTTGAGTCGCGGAGGATAGGGAGATACTGCCCTCCTCCGCGGCTCCCGTCTCCAGATGCGGAGGGTGGGGGAATTTGACGATGCGCAGTACCGGTGCTAACAGTCCCCGCACCGCCACCCCATTCCCCGACTCCCGCCTCGGCTGCGGATGGTGCGGAGGACGGCCTCGCTCCGTCCATCACTCCCCGCAGCCCACCGGCTACGCATCCGGGGCGAGCTCAGCTCCTAACTCGCCCGGAGCGGCCTCCTCAGGCCGGCCTTTAAACGCCTTAGGCCGGCCATTTGCAGATTCCTCTTAGCTTCACCGTGGTTAACTCCACACCACGGTTGCTAAGCCCGCTACGACAAAGCGGGAACCCTTCGGGGGAACCTAACCTAACTAACCTAACCTAACCTAACCTAGCCTAACCTAGCCTAACCTAACCTAACCTAGCCTGGCCTGGCCTAGCCTAACCTAACCTAACCTAACCTAGCCGCCAATATCTTCGTGGTATAACGCCTAGTGTATGTCAAGTTTGTGTTTTAAAGTAGTAATTGAGTAGTTTAATCAGTCTAAGTCTTCTTGCGCCGCTTTCAGGCCGTTTTTCTCGTTTTTATCAGTTTTAAGTTTTTCTTAGTTACGTAATTATATTAGATTTATAAAGTTTTTATTTTGTTAGTTTTCGTGTTGTTTTGCTCCCGATCAGTGAGTCCCTGTCTGTAGGCAGATGTTGACCTGGAACAGAAACGCACAAAATTAGGAAAAAATCACAAATTTATAGCCGTGGGGTGTAGTGGTGAGTCCCTATTTTAAAGGAATTTGCCAATATCTTCGTGGTATAACGCCTAGTGTATGTCAAGTTTGTGTGTTTTAAAGTAGTAATTGAGTAGTTTAATCAGTCTAAGTCTTCTTGCGCCGCTTTCAGGCCCTCGTTTTCTCGTTTTTATCAGTTTTAAGTTTTCTTAGTTACGTAATTATATTAGATTTATAAAGTTTTTATTTTTATTTAGTTTTCGTGTTGTTTTGCTCCCGATCGGTAGGTCCTGTCCACAACCGACAGATCAGCCGAAACCTGGAACAGAAACGCACAAAATTAGGAAAAAATCACAAATTTATAGCAAACCGAGGTGTAGTGAGGTGAGAGTCCTATTTTAAAGGAATTTGCCAATATCTTCGTGGTATAACGCCTAGTGTATGTCAAGTTTGTGTTTTAAAGTAGTAATTGAGTAGTTTAATCAGTCTAAGTCTTCTTGCGCCGCTTTCAGGCCGTTTTTCTCGTTTTTATCAGTTTTAAGTTTTCTTAGTTACGTAATTATATTAGATTTATAAAGTTTTTGTGCATTTAGTTTTCGTGTTGTTTTGCTCCCGATCGGTAGGTCCTGTCCACAACCGACGAATCAGCCGAAACCTGGAACAGAAACGCACAAAATTAGGAAAAATCGCCCGCCCACCCCTCCCAGTCTTCATTACTTAGGTAGATTTCTGCCCAACCATTAAAATCATAAAAATATTAAATTCATATTTGACTGAAAAATGATCGGAATACGCACACCAACAAAGGCCTTAGGCGGCGAGGACCTTCCGAAGGCAACATCTGTGAGCGTCACAGAGACTTACTCATGTCGAGTCCCTAGAAGCAGAGGTCGCTTCCTCTACCAACACACCTGTGATCAGCGATGAAGTGGCAACGCATGTGCTTCCTCCTAGTTCTAGAGGATCGTTGTCAAGGTCCGCTATTAGCGATGCGTCTCTGGACGGACAGAAGCAGTCGGTGAACTGGCGTGAGTCCGCCAAAACAGAAAATAGCGACGTCCCAGAATCAAAGAAAAGACCCGCAGACCATCAGCGGAGGCCACAGACGACACACAGAAGATCGAGGTCGCAAAATACGCGGATCAGATAGCGAGGCTAGGGCCTGCCTCCACAAAACCAAGCTGAATCTGAACAACTCTAGAAACCTGAGGACAGACATTAAGATGGAAGTCACTCAGGCTATAGAGAGCTCTATCAGCTGGTCAAGGAGGCAGAGAGAGACAGGAGTCCAGAGACAGAGACAATAGATAAGGAGAAGAAGGCGATAGAACCGGAACAGGGTCACGAGACAAGAAGTAGAAAACACATTTTTAAGAAAGTTAGAGGAACATGGAAAACTTCTAGAAGAAAACAAAAAATGGAAAAACTAAAGGAGCAGTTAAAGAGGCAAGAAATTAGGGAAGATAAAGTATCCTACGCAAATGTTGCGGCCAGACCAAGGAGGACATCGCCAGCAGAGAACATGGCCATGCACTCCGTGGCGATTACATCTACGGATGAAAGAGAAACAGGAGATCAGGTGATAGCCCAAATAAGAAAGGCAATAAATGCTACAGAAGTAGGCCTTAGAATAGATAAAATAAAGGAAAGCAAAGGACAGGAAAGTGATAGTGGGATGTGGCACGCAAGAAGAGGTGAACAGAGTGAAAGACAGAATAAAGAAAGCAGGTACTTTGAATGTTGATGACGTCAAAAATAAAGATCCATTGGTGATACTGAAGGACGTCATGCAATATAACACCGACGAGGACGTAGTAAAAGCTATCAAGGCTCAGAACAAACATCTTTTTCAGGATGTCATCGGGGAAGACCTACGAATGGAGGTCAAGTACAGGAAAAAGACTAGGAACCAACTCACAGCACATATAGTGATGAAAGTCTCACCTCGACTGTGGAACCGCCTAACGGAGGCAGGGTGGTACACGTGGATCTGCAGCGGATAAGAGTGGCCGATCAATCCCCGCTGATACAATGCTCAGATGTTTGGGGTATGGGCACAGCAAGAAATTATGCACTGAAACTGCAGATGTCTGTAGCCTGCGGGGCCCACACCTCAGAACGGAGTGCACCGCCTGGCTCTCAGGGGAAGTACCGAGCTGTCGGAATTGCACGAAGGCAAGATGGAGAAAAGGACCACAACACATTTAGCATGGAGTGTCCGGTGAGAAAGAGGTGGGAGACCCTGGCTAGATCGACGGTGGCATATTGCTAAGGGCGTCCAAGGGGCAGGTAGCACTCCAAATGTCATCAGTAACCACTGGTATCACGCGGTCCAAGCAAACCTTCAAAGGAGTGAACTCGCCACGGCCGGTGTCATCAGGGGCAGCTTCGTGGAAAATAACGTTCGCCATAGTCAGGAGCCCTATATCGGGCGGATCGAGGAGATGCGACACTACCAGGGCACAAGAATAGTACAATGTCATACCCGAACCACCGGGAAGGTGATCAAGGCTGCCATTGTACTGTTCGACGACACCATTGACGTCACACAGTGCTGACCTCACAACTGAGAACATAGTTGTTGCCAAATTGAGAACAGGGCCTGGGAGATAGGAGTGGTGTCGGTGTACCTGGAAGGTGATAAGCCCGTGATCCATACCTGGACTCTATTAAGGCGGCCGTGGAGGGTTTGAGGACTGGAAGCGTGATACTGGGTGGAGACGTGAACGCGTGGAATACGTGGTGGGGCAGCCGGGAAGTGGATAATGGGGGTTGGAGTTGGCGGCCACGTGGATGAACTAGACTCCATATACTCAACCAGGGGACTGGGCCCACCTTCGACACCATTAGAGGTGGGAAGAGAGATTCTCTAGCTGCGTCGATATAACAACCTGTTCGACGGACCTGCTCAGTAGAGTGGAGGACTGGAGGCTCTCTGGAGAGATATCTAGCTCGGACCACAAGGCAATCCTATTCAGTATAAATTTGGAAAAATCTGTAGGCGTAGACGTTAAAAGAACAACACGAAAGTACAATACAAAGAAGGCAAATTGGGCGAGTTTGTGAGAAACTCATCTCCATTCTTAAGAAGGACAGGAACATTACTAAAACAGAAGTAGAAACGATAAAAACAAAAGAAGAATTAGATAAAGTAATGAATGATTATGCAAAACCATCGTAAAAACGGCAATACAATGCCGAAATTAGAGAGTAAAGACGAATAGGGTTGCCTTGGTGGACCAAAGAGCTGTCAAAACTCAAAGGGAAGTCTCAGGTTAGGCGACGAATATCCTACGCTGCGCCGGTCCGTCGAGAGCTGGTCGTCCGGACAGTATATCGATGCAAAAGAAAGATACCATCTGGAGATGAAGACGGCTCAGACTACTAGCTGGAAACAGTTCTGTGGTAGACAGAACCGAGAAACAATGTGGGATGGGGTATACAGGGTGATAGGTCGCACAACCGTTAGACAAGAAGATATCCCTCTTGTCAGGGATGGTAGAGCCTTGGGCGGTGACGATTCAGCCAGAATCTTGGTAGAGACCTTTTACCCGGAGGATAAAGCCGAAGATGATGACTCGGAGCACAGGCAGGTCAGAGCAGTTGCTGGAATTGTAAAATAAAAGGAATCTCGCGACGAGTTCTGTGATCCACCCTTTACAATGGAGGAGCTGATGTGGGCCGCGAACAACACAATCCGAAAAAGGCTCCTGGCATGGACGGCCTCACAGCAGATATTTGCGTAGCGGCCATTACCCTGGACCCGGCACTGTTTCTGGCGCTCATCAACAAGTGTCTCAGCCTTGCACTTCCCGGCTAGTTGGAAAGAGGCAGTGATAGTGGTGCTCAGGAAACGGGGAAAGACTACACCACCCCAAATCCTTACAGGCCGATTGGGCTATTGCCTGTATTGGGAAGATCATGGAAAAGGCAATCATCCGGCGGGTCAAGTGGTATACCGTACCTGGGATCAGTCCGAATCGAGTATGGCTTCATGCCGCAGCGTAGCACCGAGGACTCCCTCTATGAAATGATACAGCTTGTGAGAACAATTAGTGAACAAAAGCTGATTGTGCTTGTGTCATGACATAGAGGAGCCTTCGACAGCGCGTGGTGGCCAGCCGCTGATGCAGACGCGGAAACCGGGTGTCAGCGAATCTGAGACATGATAGCTATTTTGAGGATAGATCAGTGCGTCTCCAGGTATGCTGGGGCGGAATGTGTCAGGCAGACAACAAAGGGTGCGTACAAGGATCCATAGGGGTCCAATATTCTGGAACTTGTTGCTGGATCCATTGTTGAGGAGCTGAGTGGCAGGGAGACCACTGCCAAGCTTTTGCAGATGATGTGGTCCTAATTTTCTCGAGGGAACACGGCACTAGAAGTGCAGGAGCGGGCCAATGCTGCCCTCGAACATGTTCGGAAGTGGGGAATCAAAACAAACTTAAATTTGCACCACATAAGACCCAAGCAATGCTGATCACAAACAAGTTAAAATACGATTCACCACTTCTCAGTATGGGAGAGAACGCATTGAGCTGTCCCGCGACATAAAAATACTCGGCCTCACAGTTGACTGTGGATTAACATTCAATACACACGTCAGATGGTAATGCCACAAGGTACAAAACCTCTATGGTCAGCTGGTGAGCTGCAAAGATACAGTGGGGTCTGAACCCTGAGATAATTAGGACAATCTACATGGCAGTTGTCGAACCAGTGGTGCTATATGCGGCGAGCGCATGGGCTCCGGCAACCAAGAAAGTGGGAGTGAAGAAACAGCTTGACATGGTGCAACGCGGCTTCGTGCAGAAGATTATAAAGGCCACCACAAACAGTCTCGCTAAATTCGGCCCTACTGCTCGCTGGGCTGCTTCCTCTGGATCTGAGGGTGAGGGAAGCAGCCTCCTTTACAAGGAAGCGAAAGGATACTCCCAGCGGGTAGTGGGAGATCGAGATTTGGAGATCAAAGCAGACTATGTGGAGATGCCACATCCCACAGATCAGGGGAGTCTGCAGTTCTTATGTCTGGATGACGGTGCACAGGTGGACCAGCTTGAAAGTACGGAAGTCAAAATATTCACTGACGGAAGCAGGATAGAGAATAACGTCGGCGCGGCTCTATCAATATGGAGAGACTCCGTGGAGACGAGTACCCGAAAGCTAAAGCTGGGACACTTCTGCACCGTCTACCAGGCGGAACTGTTGGCTCTGCTTGAAGCCACCAAATACGTGCTCCAAAATTCTGCACGGAGCTGCAGTATATACTGCGACTCAGGTCTGCTCTCCAGACAGTAGTCCAGGACATCTCCCTTCATCCCCTTGCGGTGAGCTGAAAACATCACTCAAATCAAAAGCAAGGAAAAGTTTTAAGACTCTACTGGATTAAAGCCCACGCAAGAATGAGAAACGAGAGAGCAGACCAACTTGCAAAAGAAGCTGCAATGAAAATAAAGAAAGCCGGATTATGAAAGTTGTCCGATTTCTTTCGTCAAGCGACAAATCCGAATGGAGTCGCTCGACGAATGGAATCGGCGATTTAAAGAAGGTGACACAGCATCTACGACCAAACAATTCTTTCGGATGCCATCAACGCGTATCCCATAGTTCGAAAAATAGAATTGGACCCAACGGTAGTACAAATAATGACAGGGCACGGGGGTTCTCCGAGTACTTGCACAGGTTCAAATGCAAGGAGAGCCCTGCGTGCGCCTGTAACGATGACAAGGTGGAAAGTGTGATCCACCTTATCACAGAATGTCCAATATACTGCAGGGAAAGAAATGATTTAGAAATACAGCTACAAGTAGAAATAACTAAAACAATATACACGAAATTATAAGTTGTAAGGAATCTAGGAATAAGTTTATAAGTTACTGCAAATATATAGCAAAGAAAGTTATAAATAAGAATAAATAAATATGTACAATAAAAGAGTCAGATTTACTATATATGCTTTTAGTACTATATTCATTTAAACATATACTACTATATATATATGGTATTGTATGTTTAGTCTTTTATTATTATTATATTTTATTTTAAATAGTTATACAATATACATATAAAGTATTATAAAAAATGCTAGAAAATATAAATTTAGAATATAATTGTAGAACTAAGGTAGATAAGACATAGATATATGAATGATTGGTACGTAGATATTAAGGTCAAATGGATATTTGTAATTGTAAATATAACACGCAATAATGAAGCAACGTATATTTTTAAAGTAAAAATTAAGTACATAGATAATAATTGTAAAAGCGCAATAAAGTCCCACAGGTTCACATCAGGAACAAACATACTTGAACTCCCAAGATTGTCACTAATATAAAAAAAAAAAAAAACATAACCTAACCTAACCTAACCTAACCTAACCTAACCTAACCTAACCTAACCTAACCTAACCTAACCTAACCTAACCTAACCTAACCTAACCTAACCTAACCTAACCTAACCTAACCTAACCTAACCTAACCTAACCTAACCTAACCTAACCTAACCTAACCTAACCTAACCTAACCTAACCTAACCTAACCTAACCTAACAACCTAACCTAACCTAACCTAACCTAACTAACCTAACCTAACCTAGCCTAGCCTGGCCTAGCCTAGCCTAACCTAACCTAGCCTAACCTAGCCTAGCCTAACCTAACCTAGCCTAGCCTAACCTAACCTAACCCAACCTAACCTAACCTAGCCTAGCCTAACCTAACCTAGCCTGGCCTAACCTAGCCTAGCCTAACCTAACCTAACCTAGCCTAGCCTAGCCTAGCCTAACCTAACCTAGCCTAGCCTAGCCTAGCCTAACCTAGCCTAACCTAACCGGTTCTTTCCAGCTGTTCAGTCCTTGATGCTGTCGAGTTTGAATGCCGTAATGCCTCTGTCTCGGAAAAAAAAAGAAAAAAAAAAAAAAAGAAAAAAACAACTACACCTCACCTAAATCATTTAGACCCATAGGCTTACTCCCGGTCTTGGGAAAAGTCCTTGAAAAGCTATTCACAAACAGAATTGTATGGACACTTGAGAATAGCTGCGCACTCAGCCCAAGGCAATACGGGTTCAGGCCACAGCGGAGCACGGAGGACGCTCTCTACGATGCCATGACCGTGATCAAGGAGGGTCTAAGACACCACAAATTGATCGCAGTCGTGTCTCTGGACATCGAGGGAGCGTTCGACAATGCATGGTGGCCGGCCATCCTTTACGAACTGGCCAGAAGAAATATTGACTTCGAGACCCTTGGCTTGGTGCGTAGCTACCTCTCAGACAGAAGTGTAGAGCTACGATACGCAGGAGCCCGAGCCCTCAGAAACACCAACAAAGGATGTATCCAGGGATCCACTTGCGGACCGGTACTTTGGAACGTGCAACTGGACCCACTTCTCCAAGAGTCAGACGATCTGAGTGCACATGTGCAGGCCTTCGCCGACGACATACTAATAGTTGCGGCGGAGGCCACTACCGAAGCTGGAATCAGCCCTCTCAGGAGCTTTCAGGCCATATCTAGATGGGGAAAGCCCACAAAATGCGCTTCGCCGCCCATAAAACCAAGCAATTCTCGTCACCAAGCGACTCAAATACCAGAAGCCGAAGGTGGTATTCGAGGGAACCGAGATTCAATTACTGGAAGCCTTAAAGTTTGGGTCTCACCGTAGATTCTAGCGAACTTCCGGCGAACACATTTCTGACAGGCACAAAAAGGCAGTAAACATCTTTAAATCTGTCTCAAGAGCGGCGAGCGCAAATTGGGGGCTTAATAGCAACATCCTCCGAACAATCTATACAACAGTCGTTGAACCGACTGTTCTATACGCAGCGAATGTCTGGGCGGAGGCCAGAGACAGGAGACAGAACCGCCGGCAGCTCGACAACATAACCAGGAGCTTCGCGATTCGTGTCGCAAAAGCCCACCGAACAACCTCAACAATAGCGTCGGCGGTTCTGGCCGACATCCTGCCGCTGGACCTCAGAGCCAAAGAACAACGAGACATATACGAGATTAAGAGAGGAAACAGCTTCCAGGTCTCCCTGGGAGGGGACTAGAGCGAATGATCAATCCATCGCAACTTCCCCACCCAGCTCAAAGAAAGACGCGCAAATTTGAGGTGGTTAGCACCGCGGATGACTTGAAAAGACTACATGAAGATCAGGCTCTCGCATATACCGATGGAAGCAAATTGGACGGAAAAGGTCGGGGCGGCGGTCTCCATCTGGGTTGGAGGGCGGAACGCTACAAAACAACGCTCAAGCTCGAGAACTACTGCAGCGTTTATCAAGCGGAACTGGCGGCGATTAGAAGGGCGCTCGAAGCTATCGCGGGAAAATGAAATCACACACCAGGGTCACCCTTCTGAGCGACTCAGATCCGCCATCCAAAGCGTGTAACCTGTGACTCCCTCCATCCCCTTGCAGCAAAATCTCGTAATCTCATAGACACAATGGAAGGCGCAGGACGCAACATCAGCTTAGCCTGGATAAAGGCACACACCGGTTTTCCTGGTAATGAAAGGGCCGACGAACTAGCAAAAGAGCGGCTACAAAGTCAAAGGAAGCCCCTTCATACGATAAATTCCATTATCATTCGCCAAATGGACTATCAGGGTGAAACGATCAACATCTGGCAAAGTCGTTATGATGAGTATACTCGACGAGCTCTCTATAAAACCTTTTTCAAGCGACGTTCCGTGATCGCACACAAAATCCTAAGGGCGTTGATCACTCTAATGTCAGGTCGCAGTATCTGACCGGACACGGTGTAAAACTTATTTACACAGATTCGGGATTGCTACCGATCCATTCTGTGCCTGCGACAACGCTAGCACAGAAACAATAGAACAGACATCTTAGTAGAGTGCCCCAGATATGCACTACAGCGCTACGATTGCGAGCACAGAATGGATCGAACAATCACCAGGGACAGCATAACGCGGATCGTGCGGAGCGACGACTGCAGGACACCTTTTCGAGTACTGTCAAAATATAATGCGTCAGGCGGCAAAGGCAAACGGCTCTACCATTGCTTGAATCACCTAAAAACCTAGAATAAAACCGCTGTCGGGTCTTTGGGGCAAGGTCCCAATGGGGTCCACATCTGACAAATGTAACTAAAATTAGGAGATAATAATTCAATCAATTAACGCAATATCAAGCATTTAAGAAAAAAAAAAAAAAAAAAAAAAATCTAATTAAATTCACTAATTTCATTGACTATTTTCATGTTCATTTTAAATCATAACCTGACATGCCATTTCATTGTATTATTCCTAAATGTTCAATAACTGAATCATTGTATTGTATCAAATATTGTATCTATCATAATAAAATAACTAATAAATAATGTAATAATAAATATATAGCTATTGATATTATGCATATTAAACTGTAAATACAAATCTAATACTGTTATGGCTTCCGGGTACTGCTGCCCGTTCCTGCATTAAAATTGAGGGCAGACATGAAATCCGAAGACCAAATGTAAAATAATGAATAAATTAACAATGTAATCAACGTATTCTAAACAAATCGCATAATTACCAATTAATCATTCCATGTATATCATGAAAGCCGCGCCGGAGACAAAAGAAAATAAAAATGTATTATTATAATTAAAAAAAAAAAAAAAAATTGGAATTAAAAACACCATGAAAACTTATTTTCCTGAGTATTTATCCATTTAAATTAAAATTGCTGCATAATAAATGGCGAGCAGACAAAATTAAAAAGCCACAACCTAACCTGGCCTAACTAACCTAACCTTTTTTTTTTTTTTTTCGCTTGAAAATGCCTGCGCGTACCGCCCTCGCGGGGCAGGGGCGGGTTATGTCGGACTCACTTTCGACTAAAACCCCACGGTGGTCGCCACCAGCACGGGGGTCGCGGGATCTCTCCAGGTGGGAACATAGCCGCAACCCCTGCGCTTCGCTGGGATAGCCCGTCCCGGGGCGTGTGAAGATCGCACCCCCCGGAACCCTCACGGAACTATCACGGCGACACGGTACCCGTCGATGCCGTCGTCCTCCTCGAGGTCGCTCATACTGGACGGTCAGACCCCCCACTCCGATCGTCAGCGACCCGTAAGACCCGTTTACATTGAGGGGATCACCGATGGGAGGCCGTGACGGGCGCGCGGAAGCGCCGCGTCGGCAAAATCTCCGAGCAGGATCGGTCTCTCTCTGTCCCGCTCGGCAGCCTCCTTTCGGACCATTACGGTCTCGCAGAAGGAGGCTACGGCCCTCCGCCGATTCCCGCGCAGCATCGCCGACACGACTACTGGCGGGGACAGGTTCCGTCCGATGCTGACCGACCAAGACCCGCCGCTCGGCTTCCACGCCGGGCAAGCGGCGAGCATTGTGCGATGCAGGTCTTGGTCGTTACCCGCCACAGTGGAAGCAATTCGCCGTCGCCTCGCGACCGATCTTCCTGAGTATTACCGAAACAACCGTGCGGTGATCACCTGCGTAAGTCTGTAGGTAGTCTTCCTCCTCGTCGCTGCATCAGGCTTCGAGACCGGCAGGAATGCTCCGACGACGCGTTTGCGCGCATTCTGCTCCCTCGCGGAACCTTGCGCGCCACGTCGCGAATGCGATGCGTCGTTCCTGCCGTTTTACCGCCTCGAGCGCCTCTTCTGGCTCGCCACCACCGCTCCTGGCGTAGGACGCGAATCCGGTGATACACCCTCGCGTCCCATGTCCACGCCCAGAATATCCAGAAGGTGGAAAGCGAGCCAGGTTATCACCGCCTATCGAACGATACCGTCCGGTATCCTCGTACACGACAATATGGCCATCCTACGCTGGACGCTGTAGATCTTAGTCCTACAGCGTCCGGATGGCCAGCCTCTTCATATACGGGCGCCCCATAGAAGGGCTACGGATCGTACGACCCGGCATAGGGCGGCGAACTTCCTCCTCAGTCCCCGAGATTGGGCAGCCAGTCTGTGCATGGCACCCGCTACCCTCTCGATCCGGGGGACCAGGCGCTCGAAGTGCTCTTCGAAGCCCCAGCGACTGTCAGGGTGAGGCCTGGGTGCTTCATGTACCGCCCCACTCCTGACTTCGACTCACCTACTCGGACGCACGGAAGTCGGGTGGTTCCCTGCTCCGCGGCAGTTTGTGGAACCATAAGCGCCTCCCGGTCTTGTGAGCGCCCCACCTCCAGTCCCAACTCGTGGACTTTGGCGGCGACGATTTCCGCCCAAGCTCGGCGAGCTCCTTGGTCCCTCTCGAAGAGGAGTCCCGCTGGCGACCACCAACGTGTCGTCAGCGTAGCAGACTGTTTCAGCGGAGAACCTAACCTAACCTAGCCTAACCTAGCCTAACTAACCTAACCTAGCCTAACCTAACCTAACCCTAAACCTAACCTAACCTAGCCTAGCCTAACCTAGCCTAGCCTGGCCTAACCTGGCCTAACCTGGCCTGGCCTAGCCTGGCCTGGCCTGGCCTGGCCTAACCTGGCAACCTGGCCTAGCCACAAGCCTGGCCTGGCCTGGCCTAGCCTAGCCTGGCCTAGCCTAGCCTAACCTGGCCTGGCCTGGCCTGGCCTGGCCTGGCCTGGCCTGGCCTGGCCTGGCCTGAGCCTGGCCTGGCCTGGCCTGGCCTGGCCTGGCCTGGCCTGGCTGGCCTGGCCTGGCCTGGCCTGGCCTGGCCTGGCCTGGCCTGGCCTGGCCTGGCCTGGCCTGGCCTGGCCTGGCTGGCCTGGCCTAGCCTGGCTGGCGCCCTGGCCGCCTGGCCTGGCCTGGCTGGCCTGGCCTGGCCTGGCCTGGCCTGGCCTGGCCTGGCCTGGCCTGGCCTGGCCTGGCCTGGCCTGGCCTGGCTGGCCTGGCCTGGCCTGGCCTGGCCTGGCCTGGCCTGGCCCACCAGGCCTGGCCTGAGCCTGAGCCTGGCCTGGCCTGGCCTGGCCTGGCCTGGCCTGGCCT
This sequence comes from Teinopalpus imperialis, assembly GCA_029286865.1. Lineage (NCBI taxonomy): Eukaryota > Metazoa > Arthropoda > Insecta > Lepidoptera > Papilionidae > Teinopalpus > Teinopalpus imperialis. The sequence goes on from JAGSMU010000575.1 coordinate 16,204, forward strand.
GGCCTGTAGCCTGGCCTGGCCTGGCCTGGCCTGGCCACGGCTGGCTGGCCTGGCCTGGCCTGGCCTGGCCTGAGCACAGGCCTGAGCCTGAAGCCTGGCCTGGCTGGCCTGGCCTGGCCTGGCCTGGCCTGGCCTGGCCTGGCCTGGCCTGGCCTGGCCTGGCCTGGCCTGGCCTGGCCTGGCCTGGCTGGCCTGGCCTGGCCTGGCCTGGCCTGGCCTGGCCTGGCCTGGCCACAGCCTGGCCTGGCCTGGCCTGAGCCTGGCCTGGCCTGAGCCTGGCCTGGCCTGAGCCTGGCCTGGCCTGGCCTGGCCTGGCCTGGCCTGGCCTGGCCTGGCCTGGCCTGGCCTGGCCTGGCCTGGCCTGGCCTGGCCTGGCCTGGCCTGGCCTGGCCTGGCCTGGCCACAGCCTGGCCTGGCCTGGCCTGGCCTGGCTACAAGCCTGGCCTGGCCTGGCCTGAGCCTGGCCTGGCCTGGCCTGGCTGGCCTGGCCACAGCCTGGCCTGGCCTGGCCTGGCCTGGCCTGGCCTGGCCTGGCCTGGCCTGGCCTGGCCTGGCCTGGCCTGGCCTGGCCTGGCCTGGCCTGGCCTGGCCTGAGCCTGGCCTGGCCTGGCCTGGCCTGGCCTGGCCTGGCCTGGCCTGGCTTCTTCTAACCTAGCCTAGCCTAGCCTGGCCTAGCCTAGCCTAGCCTGGCCTAGCCCACGTATGTCCTCCTTTGTTACAGGGGTCCGGCGTCTCCAGTTTGTTTCTTGTAATTGTTTGTGGTCCTGAAAGTCATTGGACTGCCGTTCTCGTGCTTAGTATTCAGATGCGTTTCTGGTTTAATCACTCCTTTGGTTTTCATGCTTGCGTGATTTTAGTTGCGTTCTAGGAGATTTTTTGTTTCTTCCTTTTTCTGTGCTGTTTTTGCTCTCGGCCGGTCGGTCCGGCCCGCAGCCATCGAATCAGGCAAAGGCAACGTATTCTACCATTGCTTGAATCACCTAAAACTCCAGGAATAAAACCGCTGTCGGTCTTTAAAGGGTCCCAATGGGGTCCACATCCACAAAATGTAATCCAAAATTACAGGAGATAATAATTCAATCAATTAACGCAATACTGGGTTATCAAGAAAAAAAAAAAAAAAAAATCTAATTAAATCTACTAATTTCATTGACTATTTTCTATGTTCATTTAAATCATGAACTACATTATCATTGTATTATTCCAAATGTTCAATAACTGAATCTCATTGGTATTGTATCAAATATTGTATCTTATCATAATAAAATAACTAATAAAATAATGGCCACAAAATATATAGGCTATATTGATATTATGAAGCATTAAACTGTGTAAATATAAATCTAATAATTGTTATGGTTTACTATTGCCCGTCTCTGCGTGAAAACGGTGACAGCTAAAACCCGAAGACCAAATGTAAATAATAATGAATAAATTAACAATGTAATCAACGTATTCTAAACAAATGTATAATTATAATTAATTGTTCCGCATGTATATCATGAAAGCCGCGCCGGAGACACAAAAATAAAATGTATTATTATAATTGAAAAAAAAAAAAAAAAAAAATTAAATTTAAAAAAAAAAAAAAAAAAAAACACCATGAAAATCCTATTTTCCTAGTGCATTTTATCCATTAGAATTAAAATCACACAAATAGCAGCAGATAATTAAAAAAAAAAAAAACCTAACCCAGAACCTAACCCAATCCTAATCCTAATCCTTTCAGCGTGGGGAAGCCGTCATGGCTTACCCACTCGTGCGCGCGGGCGGCTGGCGTCGGACCGGGCACCGACTAAAACCCCACGGTGGCCGCCACTAACGCTCGCGGGGCCGCGGGACTTCTGCTAGGAACGCACCAACCCCTGCGCTTCGCCAGCGATAGCCCGTCCCGGGGCGGTGCGAAGATCGTACCCTAGAACTCCTTACGTGAACCACGATGACACGGGCACTGGCTGCCGTGCTGCTGTCCCTCCTTCTCGGGTCAGCTCTAAGAGTATCGGGATGGCCGAGCCCCATCTGATTGCCAGCGGCCCCGTAGGGCCCCAAGCCGATGGGATCACTGGGAGTAGGGAGGGCTGATGAAAGCAGCGCCGCGTCGCACTTCTGCCCCCTGAGGCAGGATCGGTCCTCTTCAACCCTGCTCGGCAGCTCTTTCGGACCATGGCGGTCTCGCAGAAGGGAGGCTACGGCCCTCCTCCACGCTGATTCTGGCATCGCCGACACGACTACTGGCAGGGACAGGTTCCCACGTCCGATGCGACTGACTACACCCGCTGCTCGGTTTCCCACGCCGGGCAAGCGGCGAGCGTGTGCGATGCGGAGTCTTGGCTGTGTTGCCGCTACAGTGAAGTAATTCGCTGCCGCTCATGATTGATTCCAGGTAATCACTGAAGCAAATCGCAGCCAGGTGACTCTCCGCGTAAGTCTGTAGAGTTTCCTCGTCGCTGCATCCAGTCAGCATCAGCAGGAATGCTCCGACGACGCGTTTCAGGCGGCACTCTGCTCCTCGGAGTCGGTGCGCCACGTCGCGAGAATGCAGCATGCCGTTCTTGCTGTGTTTTACTGCCTCGAAAGGCTCTTCTGCTCGCCATCATCACTCTGGCGCGTGGTGACGCAGAATCCGGTGATAGCACTCCTCGCGGCCCATGTCTCGCCAGAATATCCAGAGGTGGAAAGGAGCGCCACTGCCGTGCTGCCCCTGAATGCAGAGGCCGTCCGTATCTCGTACGTGACCTGTATGGGCTATCTCAGAGCTGGACGCCGTAGATCTTAGTCCTACAGCGTCGGATGGCTAGCCTTGCCTACATGTGGGCGCTCCTATAGAGGGCTTGATCGTGTTTAACTCCTGGGTATAGAGGCGGGCGAACTCTCCTTACCTGTCCCCTGGGAGATTGGGTAGCTCCGAGTATAGTACCTCATGGATCTGGGACTAGGCAGGCTCAAGTGCCTTTTCAGCCCCAGCGACTGGGTCCAGGGTGAGCTTCCAGTAATGTACTGCCCCACTTGGACTTCCACATTCACCAGCCTCGGATTTGATTAGAGTTTCTGGGTGGGTCTCTCTCTGGCTCATGGCAGTTTGTGAACCATAGTGCCTCCTGGTCTCAGGAGGCGCTTACCAGTCCCCCAGCAATCCCCTGTGGACTTTATGATGACGTGATTTCCGGCTCCCAAGCTCTCAAGGGAGCTCCTTGTCCTTGAAGGAGTCCTGCTGGCGACTAACGTGTCATGTCAGTGAAATAGACGAAGGCATACAAGGGGAGAACCCAATCCCAACTCTAATCCTAACCTAACTCTAAATCCTAAATTTAAATTTGGAATCAACTCTAAATCCTAAATCCTGTAACCTAAATCCCAACCTAACCTAACTTGGTTCCAAATCCTAACTCTAACCTAAATCTCAACTCTTAACCTAAATCCTAACTATAACTCCCAACTCTAACTCTAACTGTAATGGTAATCCTAATCCTAACTCTAACTGTTCTAAATCCTAAATTTAAATCCTAACTTAACCTAACTCCTAACTTAAATTTAACCTAAATCCTAACTTTTAACTCTAAATTTAAATCCTAAATCCTAAATTCTAACTTAAATCCTAAATCAATCCCAACCGTAATCCTAACTCTAACTTAAATCCCAACTCTAACTCTAACTGTAACTCTAACTTAACTCTAACTCTAACTCTTAACTGGGGTTCCAACTTAAATTCCCAACCTAAATCAGTCCTAACTCCTGGAATCCTAACTTCCAACTTAAATTCCAACTCTAACTTTAACTCTAACTCTAACCTAAATCAACTCTAACTCTTAAATCCCAACTTAACTCTAACTCTTAACCTAACCTAAACTCCTAACTCTAACTCTAAATCGTAACTCTAACTTAAATCCTAACCTAACTCTAACTTCAATCCCAACCTAAATCCCAACTTAACTTAACTGTAACTTAACTCCCAATCCTAACTAACTTAACTCTAACTCTAACCTAACTCTAACTCTAACTTAAATCCTAAATCCTAAACTCTTAACTCTAACTCCCAACTGCAACCTAAATCCCAACTCTAACTGCAACTCCCAATCAACTCCCAACTCTAACCTAACTTCCAACCTAACCTAACTCTAATCCTAACCTAACTCTTAAATCCTAAATCCTAAATCCCAACTATAAATCCCAACTCTAACCTGCAATCCTAACTCTAAATCCTAAATCCTAACCTATAACTCTAATTCCAACTGCAATCCTAACTCCCAACTCTAAATCCCAACTCTGTCCTAACCTAACTCTAACTTAACCTGTAATCAACCTAATCCCAACTTAACTCCAACTTCAACTTAACCTAACCTAAATTCCAACTTAACCTAACTCTAACTTAAATCCCAACTTCCAACTCATCCCAACTTCCTAACCTAACTGCAATCCTAACCTAACCTAAATCCTAAATCCCAACTTAAATCCTAAATCTAACCTAAATTTTAAATCCTAAATCCTAACTTAAATCCTAAATCCCAACTTAACTTAACTTAAATCCCAATCCCAACCTAACTCTAACCTGTAAATCCTAACCTAAATCCTAAATCCTAACCCAATCCTAACCTAACCTAACTCCCAACCCAACCTAACCAACTCTAACCAATCCCAACTCTAACCTAAATCCCAACCTAACCTAACCTAACCTAACCTTAAATCCTAACCTTAACTCCTAACTTCCAACCTAACTTCCAACTTAACTCTAAATCCCAATCCCAACCTAACCTAAATCCCAACTTAACCTAACTCCTAACTCTAACCTAACCTAACTCTTAACTCCAATCCTAACCTAACCCACGTATATCCTCGCGTTATTAAGTCCATATCTCCAATTTGTTTTTCTTGTAGTGCATTTGTGTGTAGTCTAATCATTAGACACCGTTGCCCTGTGCCGTATCTGGTGCCATTTCTATTTTAATCACTCAATTCTTAGTTTCTATACTTTACGCACTTGAATTGCATTCTAAAATTTTTGTTTCTTCCTTTTCTGTGCTGTTTTTTGCCTCGGCTGGCCAGTCCCGGCCTGCAAAATCCATCGAATCAGGCAAAACCTGTAAGAAAAACGCATAGAAATAGCGAAAATCGATTTTTCTTTGAAACCGAGGTATAGTGGTAAAGCCCTTGGTTTTGAATTCACGTACATCCCCGCAGTTATTAAGTCCATAGCATCCTAATTTGTTTTTTCTGTAGCATTTGTGTAGTCTAATCATTAGACACTGTTCTCGTGCCGTATCTTTGTGTCATTCTAGTTTTAATCACTCACCTTAGTTTCTTATACTTACATGTAATTTTAATTGCATTCTAAAATTTTTGCCTTCTTCCTTTTCTGTGCTGTTTTAGCCCTGGCTGGCTTGGGTCCCTGGCCCGCACCTGAATCAGGCAAACCTGTGTGAAAAAACGCACAGAAATAGCAAAACGCCCGCCCAATCTCTCCCAGCCTTTGCACATTGTTTAGGTAGACTTTGAACCTGTTTTGCATAGAATCCCTTTTCTTTTATTCTTCTTTTTCTGTTCTGTTTTTAATTCTCGGCTGGTCATTCACAACCTGCATTAGCAACCTCATTAAAGATTAAAGGACACTTTTATGATGTCCCAAACTAATAACACTATCGCAAGATCTGGAGCGCAAATGCATGCAAGCCGTCAGCAGTAAGGCGGAGCATAGAATACATTGAAGTAAGCCTGAGGCAGCAGAGACAGAGGTCCAACCCGTCAAAAAAGGATCCAGGCGATCAACCAAGTCAGAAGGAGGCGAGACCAGGAAAATAGACTTGGTGACATCACCGCCAATAAGGAGAAATTAAACCTTAGCCTCGAAGCAAAGCCTGCCTATGGCGGCGAAGACTTATCTGGCCAACTCCAGAAACTCTTGAGGATGATATAAAGCATTCTGGAGTATTGAACGCAGTAGATAGACTGTACCAAATAGGTTAAAACACTGGACAAAGAAATAGAGAGTCACAAAACAGAAAGAGGAGGAGAGAAACAGGGACGGGTGAGGGCTCTTTACACCCCTGACTTCTCCTAGCCCCTCCCCGACACATGGACAATATGACACAGAACTGATTAAAAGGATGGAAGAACAAATAAGATTGGTTAAAGAAACAATGAAAACATTGAAGAGTTAAAGGTCGCTGGTGGAATTGATAAGAACCACTGAAAGGGGAAACATACGCGAGCGTAGTGGCGGGCCTCAATAAGGAAACACCCAAAAGAGGGAACGTTCCACTTCGGTTGTAGCCACCTCCAGTGACGAACAAGAGTCAGGGAAGAGGTTCTAAATAAGATAAGGGAAGGTTATAAATGCTAAGGAAGGAGGAGGAAGATAGATAGAGTTCGGTGCCAGGATGGTAAGCAATTATAGGATGTAGAAGGAAGCGGACAGGAATAAAGTAAAAGATAAACTGGACAAAGCAGGAGGGAAACCAGCGCAGAAGAAATTAAAGCAATATGACCCGCTGGTTATGTTGAAGGATGTCCTTCTTACAATACGGAAGAAGAGGTGATGGGGGCACTGAGGAAACAGAACCTCAAAATCTTCTGGAGGGGCTTACAGAGATGAGGATACAGGATGGAGATAAAATATAAAAGGAAATCGAGAAACGCCACGAATCATATAGTCCTGAGAGTCTCCCTGAGGCTGTGAATAACTGGTGGAGAGAGGGACTGTCCAGATCGATATGCAGGAGGATCTATGTATCGACCAATCTCCACTGGTCCAATGTCTCCCAGTGTCTAAGGTATGGCCACACCAAACGCCTCTGCAAAGAAGAGAAGGAGATACGCGGAGTTCGTCGTCGATGGGCCGCCACGATCAACCACAAAGAGCTCCGCCTTGTCGATGGTGCCTGACGGGAAGCGCAAAGGCACCACTATGACGAGAAAACCTTCGGGTTGGTCGAATGTGGTTACCGCAAAATCTCTTGCGTGGAACGGTGGCGCTATCTTGGCGTAATGAGCCAGGTGTCTGGATGCGTGACGTTGAGCACGATGTTTAAAATGCCTTAATCAACATCCGTAAGGCGCCCTAAAGGCAGCGGCGGCTCGGAAATCGTTGAGGGTCACCTGATTCCGAAGATTTTTTGCGCCCAATACAGTGCTGGGCAATATCTCGGATGACAGGTTAAGCACTCGATGTCAGATCCGGGGTGCGGTAAGGTCTTCGGCTTAGACTCCCGAATGTGCCTGTGGGGTACTTCCACGCGGACATCAAGGACGACAACTAGCGATCCATCGCTTCGGGCGGTCGTTCGGACCTCATACTAAAGAGTTTGGACGACGACTCATCGCGTGGCCAGTGGCGAGCCGCCGCCAGATCGAAGGATCCGAAGAAGTTACGCTGGACCGACAAGCAATCTAGAAAGTTCACCAAGCCGGACCCGGTGCGGGCCGTAGGTCCATCGCCTGTCATTGGCGAGAAAGTTGTGGAGCTCAGCGGACGGGTTCCGGTTACGCAGGTCCGCCACTGCTCCACGTCCACCAGAATGGATCCGGGAGAGTCTTCTTGCCGGCTTACCGGTCGCGACTTCGTGCGAATCCCGTCCGCACGCATATTAACGCCCTCCGTCCAGGAGGTTCGGACGTCGAGGGGCGCAGAAATAAGGGGCAAGCGTTGACGAACTGCCGCGCTGGATGCGCGGTCAGGAGACGACGGCCATACCATTCAGCAGTGCTGGCGGACTCACGGTGGTCGGATCGAGCGCCATGACGGAATCGTGACGATGGGCCGCC
>JAGSMU010000576.1:5000-20689 GCA_029286865.1 Teinopalpus imperialis
ACGTGTCTCGCGCTGTGTGAGACGGTTCATACTCGTTCACGCGCTTAACATTTTGAGCAGCAGCACTTACACCTAGTTTCGCACTTGGTGGTGGGTTGGTGACCTTGCGCTCGTTGTTGATGCGATGTGCGTTCGAAGCGCACGTCTTTGTCAGCTCCTGGTTGATCCTGCCAGTAGTTATATGCTTGTCTCAAAGATTAAGCCATGCATGTCTCAGTGCAAGCCGTATTGAGCGATACCGCTGATGGCTCCAATATATCAGTTTTGGTTCCTTAGATCTTACCTCGGTTACTTGGATAACTGTGGTAATTCTAGAGCTATTACATGCAATCAGAACTCTGACCAGTGATGGGATGAGTGCTTATTAGATCAAAACCAATCGACGGAGGGCCTCGCGTCCGAGATCGTTAATTTTGATGAATCTGGATAACTTTTGCCGATCGCGCGGTCCTGCGCCGGCGACATCTTCAAATATCTGCCTTATCAACTTTCGATGGTGGTTTCCGACTACCATGGTTGTCTAACGGGAATCAGGGTTCAGTTCGGAGAGGAGCCTGAGAAACGGCTACCATCCAAGAAGGCAGCAGGCGCGCAAATTACCCTCCCGGCACGGGAGGTAGTGACGAAAATAATAACGATGGGACTCTTACAGAGGCTCGTAATCGGAATGAGTACACTAAATGTACAACGAAAAGAACAATTGGAGAGCCAGTCTAAGTGCAGCAGCCGCGAAGCAACTCCAGCTCCAATAGCGTATACTAAAATTGTTGCGGTTAAAAAGCTCGTAGTGCATTTGTGCGCCGCGCTGTCGGTGCACCGCATCCGATGATACTGACACGTCTGCGAACATATCGTCAAGTGAGCCGTCGGTAAAACGACAGTTCAATATCAAAATCCTATCGCGGTGCTCTTCGTTTGAGTGGCGAGATGGGCCGACAATTTTACTTTGAACAAATTAGAGTGCTCAAAGCCGGGCTCAAAATGCTGCTTGAATATTTCGTACATGGAATAATAGAATACGATCTCTCAGTTCTATTTTGTTGGTTTCAGAACTCCGAGGTAATGATTAATAGGGATAACTGGGGGCATTCGTATTGCGACGTTAGGGTGAAATTCTTGGATGTCGCAAGACGAACATCAACAACATTGCAAAGGTGTTTTCATCAATCAAGAACGAAGTTAGAGGTTCGAAAGCGCTGATTAGATACCGCCTAGTTCTAACCATCTAAATGTCATCTAGCGATCCGCAGCCCGACGTTAACTACGATGGCTCCGGCGGGCAGCTTCCGGGAAACCAAAGATTTTTTGGTTTCCGGGGGAGTATGGTTACCAAAGCTGAAACTTAAAGGGTGTGGAAGGGCACCACCAGGAGTGGAGCCTGCGGCTAATTTGATCAACACGGGAAATCTCACCGGGCCCGGACACCGGAAGGATTGACAGATTAACAGCTCTTTCTTGATTCGGTGGGTGGTTAATGCCGTTCTTAGTTGGTGGAGCGATTTGTGTTAATTCCGGTAACGAACGAGACTCTAGCCTGCTAAATAGGCGTCACCGTCATTTGATTGTGCGTGGCTTCGGTCGCAACTCACCTGGCGACGTATTAAAATTCTTCTTAGAGGGACCGGCGGCTTCAGACCGCACGGATGAGCAATAACAGGTCTGTGATGCCCGCTTAAGATGTCTGGGCCGCACGCGCTACACTGAAGGAATCAGCATGTTCTCCCTGGCCCTGAAGGCCCGGGCAACCCGTTGAAACTCCTTCGTGCTGGGATTGGGGTTTGGTATCCCCATAAACGAGGAATTCCTAGTAAGCGCGAGTCATAAACTCGCGTTGATTACGTCCCACACGCTTTATACCGCCCGTCCTTTACTACCGATTGAATGATTTGGTGAGGTCTTCGGACCGACACGCGGTCTTCAGCGCATCGGCGTTGCTGGAAAGTATTAAACTTGATCATTTTAGAGGAAGTAAAAGAATCGTAACAAGGTTTCCGTAGAACCTGCGGAAGGATCATTAACGTAATATAAATATGCGCGGAGCGCCGTTCGTACATATATAATTATATTTACATATAAACGTCGAATAAACGAAAGTTTAAACAATTTGCGACGATAGTCCGCCGCCGCCGCCGTCGCTCCGTGAGCGCGCGCGATCGGCACGCACATATACGTGCGTGCGTTCTAACGTTAGCGTAAACATCGTCGACGAAACACCTAGACACCGACCTAGCTAATCGTGTACGGTGTAGTTCGATGATATTGACGCGCGAGTCGTTAGTGCGCCACGCGACGTATGTCGCGTCTTCACGCCGTCGGTTGACGCGCAGCGCTCGAAACAGTCGAAGCGAGCGCCACTGGGGACGCACCAAACCCAGACGTTGACATGGTAAGAATCCGCGCCATCGAGTTTCGGTCCGTAAAGAGTGCGCGCTATGCAAAGCGAAATCAGCGGCTTAGAATGTTCACGGCGTTAGCACGCGAGCCATGTAAAATGGTAACCGCGTTGACGTCCATATTACCGTAATACCAACGGTCACATATACCATTTCTAATGATATCATGTTCTTTTTGGATTTTTTCTTTTCCGTTCGTTTTGTTTTATACTTTTTCTTTGTATGAAGAAATAAAAGCAAAAACATAAACGAATATTACGAGGATAACCTCTCACGAGGCATGGGATGGTGATCTCCGCGCCTGCACAGAGACGGTCAGATAATTACGACCTTTTCAGGGGCGGAAACCGGCGGAGTAAAACCGTGTCTCCGATCCTTCGTACCCGTAAAAAGGCAACAACATTATTTAAACGATTACCCTGGACGGTGGATCATGACTCGCGGGTCGATGAAGAACGCAGTTAACTTTGCGCGTCATAGTGTGAACTGCAGGACGCATTTGAACATCGACATTTCCAGACGCACATTGCGGTCCGTGGAAAATATCCGGTTACTCTGTCTGAGGAGCCGGCTGTTAAAAATATTAACCACACTGTTCGTCTTACGTTGCTCGCGCGACGGTATCTGGGCTGATTGACAGTTCCATGGACGGTACGGTAGGCATGTTAGCCTAACAGCGCATCGCGTATCTACCACAGTCCGTTTAAATATTTTGTATACGATAAACGATATCACGACTGTCGTGTTGGTCAGACGCGTACGCGACGTTTCATGCTGAAAGCGTTACGCGAGCGGCGTCCATCGACGCGCGACTCTTCGATAACAATCGATGGGGCATGCGCGATTCGATACGGTGGCGATACCGTCTCGTTCCCGGCGGGTAACCGCCCACGGGAACGTTTAGGCGTGAACGTTGCGAGCGCGTTCGGTTTCGGCGATATGCGACTAGTCGTCGTTTATGTTCGTATATATAATACAGTACGGGAGAGGGTTCGAGAGTGCGTTCGTGTGTATCGCTTACGCGCTTCGATCCTCACTCGCGATGAGTAGGCGGACTCGACGTCCGAAGAGGCGCCTCTACGACCATTACGACGCCGTCGTCAGCCCCCCGCGGCGACGGCGTAAAGGCGGTCGTCGTAGCGCTGACGGACCTCGTGTCTGCCTCGATTTTTATCGTTATCCAGATCAGGGAGGATCACCCGCCGAATTTAAGCATATTAGTAAGCGGAGGAAAAGAAACTAACGAGTTTCCTTAGTAGCGGCGAGCGAACAGGAAGAGCCCAGCGCGAATCCGCAGTCGTATCAGACGCGGGAGATGTTCAGGAGGATTCCGCTTTCTCGTCGTCGATACTCCTGTCAAGTTCGTCTTGAACGGGGCCGTTTTCCCGCAGGGTGCCAGGCCCGTAGCGACGGAGGCGGCGGCGAGAGGACTCTCCTAAAGTCAGGTTGCTTGAGAGTGCAGCCCTAAGTGGATTAGTAAACTCCATCTAAGGCTAAATATTACCGCGAGACCGATGGCGAACAAGTACCGTGAGGGAAAGTTGAAAAGAACTTTGAAGAGAGTTCAAGAGTACGTGGAAACCGTTCAGGGTAAACCTGCGAAACTCGAATAAAGACGAACGGAGAGATTCATCGTCACTCCGCGGCGTACGCCACTCTGATGTAGTCCGTCCCTTAATCGGGTGCTTGGTCTTCACGGGCCGGGCGACGATCCGCGGACGGCGTGCACTCTCTCAGTAATGCATCGCGACCCGTTCGACGTCGGCCTAAGCGCCGTCCGGTAATTCGTTTCCGTGTCAAAAGCGGACGGTTGGACCGCGACGGTGGCCGATAACCGTCGGACGGTAGAAGACACGAATCGCGCACGCGCAACTTACATAGCGCGTCCGGCTACGACGCGAACAACGTCGTCATCGAGGTCCTGCCGTTGTGCGGACATCGGTGCGGCGCGTCTATTGTCGCAGCCGTGCAGTCTCAGACCGTGCGCGTCTCAGTCGGCGTGGTCAGTTTCAGGCTCTGCCGGAACCCGTCTTGAAACACGGACCAGGAGTCTAGCATGTGTGCGAGTCATTGAGTTGTGTTAAAACTGAAAGAGCGCAACAGAAATTGAAGGCGCGCGCTGATCGCGCTCAGGAAGAGATGGAGCGTCGGTCTCGATCGACCTCTCGCCTCCCCGGGCGTCTCGTTTTCAATCCCGTGATATGACGCGCGCTCTCTGAGCAGAAGTGCTGGGACCCGAAAGATGGTGAACTATGCCTGGTCGGTCGAAGTCAGGGGAAGCCTGATGGAGGACCGTAGCGATTCTGACGTGCAAATCGATCGTCGGAACTGGGTATAGGGGCGAAAGACTAATCGAACCATCTAGTAGCTGGTTCCGTCCGAAGTTTCCCTCAGGATAGCTGGCGTGATGACGAACAGTCTCATCCGGTAAAAGCGAATGATTAGAGGCATTGGGGCCGAAGCGACCTCAACCTATTCTCAAACTTTAAATGGGTGAAGCTCCGGCTTACTCGAACGATGAAGCCGGAGATCTGATGGCTGGTATAAGTGGGCCAATTTTGTTGCCAGCAAGAACTGGCGCTGGTGGGATGAACCAAACGTAGTGTTAAGGCGCCTAAAAACGCTCATGGGACACCATGAAGGCGTTGGTCGCTCATGACAGCAGGACGGTGGCCATGGAAGTCGGAATCCGTAAGGAGTGTGCAACGACTCACCTGCCGAAACAGCCAGCCTGAAAATGGATGGCGCTGAAGCGTTTTGCCTATACACTACCGTTGGCAGGTGCCGTGAACTCTCCAAATTAGCACGATTTGGTGCTATGCCCTAACGGGCGGGAATTTGTGACAACCCATGGCGGAAACCGATGCGTGGATGGTGAAGAAAGGCCAGCCATTCTGACACCATCCAATACGCGAGCTTTCGAGGAGCTAACCAATGGGGTCTCGAACGTCTGGAGGTTTGCCAGACAATCAGTTTCAACTCCTGCCAAACCTGCTCGTGGCGCAGCTGCTCAGAACTGATACGGGAGGAGGGATTGCCACAAAATAGCATTAAGCACCGTTAGCGGGCACGGAGCTTCGATCTCGTTGGCGTCTAAAACGCGAGGCGCTACCGCTGCCGCCCTCGGGTGGCGGCGGTCGAGGCTAATGACCAGGTTTGCTGGATTCGTCCGGTATGCGCAGCGTTCTCACTGAACAACCTGGGCTTGGTACAGGGTGAGATTCCCGTACAGCCCCCGATGGGGAGGACACTTGTGTCCACCGGTCGGAATCGTTTACTTCGGTTGGGGCCTGGCAACGATCGGCGCATCTAAGAAAAATGGGCCGACGCCAGCTGCAAAACCGGTACCGAGCGTCGGACCATCCAGGTCAGAATGTTTAGCCCGACCTCCATCGGGCAGGGGAGCTCGGTACGCAAATTCGTACGCTCTGCCCGGGGCTCCGGGCTCAGGCGAGTGGCCGATAAATGGGGCGCTACTTGCGAGCTAAGTGGTTGCGGCCAAATTACTTCTAAGCTTGCTTAAACGCCTAATTCTATACCATCTAGCCACCACCTACCATCAATCGGCGAAATGCGCACAGTCCCCAAACCTCAAAGGACGGGAGATGGGGACAAGTGGCGTCTCGTGGGTATCCGTGATGATTATAAATCACGTCGCTACGGCGATGGTACTGTGATCGGCAGAAGTAGCCAAATGCCTCATCATCTAATTAGTGACTAGCGCGCATGAATGGATTAACAGTTCCCACTGTCCTATCTGCTATCTAGCGAAACCACAGCCAAGGGAACGGGCTTGGGAGAATCAGCAGGAAGAAGACCTGTTGAAACGGCTCTAGTCTGGCGTATAAGGAGACATGAGAGGTGTAGCATAGAGTGGGAAGTCGTTCGCGCGGTCGTCGCTGAAAAACCACTACTTTCATTTGTTTCATTACTTACTCGGTTGGGCGGAAAAGCGGTGCGCAGTCGATTTATCGGCGGGCGCACGGTGTTTCGTTCAAGCGTGCAGAGTAGCAGCGTGGCGGCAGCGCCCGTCCGCCGTACAACTCCGCGTGATCCGGTTCGAGGACACTGCCGGAAGGCGGGGAGTTTGACTGGGGAGCGACACATCTGTCCAAGGAATAACGCAGGTGTCTAAGGCCAGCTCAGCGAGGACAGAAACCTCGCGTGGAGCAAAAGGGCAAAGCGAAGCAGTCCAGATGTTCAGTACGCGCTAGGGACTGCAGCTTTGGCCTATCGATCGCTTTAGTATAAAGGTTTTTAGCAGAGGTGCCAGAAAAGTTACCACAGGGATAACTGGCTTGTGGCGTGAAGCGTTCATAGCGACGGTGCTTTTTGATCGCTTCGATGTCGGCTCTTCCTATCATTGCGAAGCAAAATTCGCCAAGCGTTGGATTGTTCACCCATCAAAGGGAACGTGAGCTGGGTTTGAACCGTCGTGAGACAGGTTAGTTTTACCCTACTGATGGCTAGTCGTTGCGATAGTAATACTGCTCAGTACGAGGAACCGCAGTTTCGGACATTTGTGGTTCATGCACTCAGCCGAGCGGCCGGTGGTGCCAGCTACCATCCGCGGGATTATGCCTGAACGCCTCTATAAGGTGAAACCAGCCCTAGATCGAAGATCCGGCAGGATATGCTCACTGTGGAGCTCCGAGGTCGGAGGCTCTAAACAGTGTGACTTTACTGAATCGCGCTGCACTCGTGCGGTGCGACGTCGAACTGTTGGATCTCGGTGAGCGGTGCTATCGGTTTTAAAACGTGCACCACGGCACCGTAGTTTCGAATTAACCTCAGTTCGATGTCGGAGCTCGGAATAGTCTGGCCAGACTGACTTACGTTCCTGGCGGGGTATTTGTGCTCGGTAAGAGCAGCGTCGTGCTGCGATCTGTTGAAGAGACTCAGCCCTACGCCAGGTGATTTAAATCACCAAAGGACGATGTTATATAGCGGACGATATATGCGATATATATATATATATATATATATATGATATATTCGTATTCACTCAATATCGTATTGTTGAACGATCGGAGATATCGTTTATTCGATATCATATTTTATAGTTGAATCGATACGAGAACGCACGTACCGATGTGGACTTGTAAAATTTTCAAATGTTTCGATACGCGAACACGCGTGTCCATTGAGACACATTTGAAATAGTTCAAATGAACAGAAAGAAGAAAACATTACAATGATGTCCAGTAATAGATAACTGTACGCGTACCGGTATCGATATGGACTTGTAAAATTAAACTTCAATCCGATACGCGAACGCACGTACCGATGTGGACTTGTAAAATTTTCAAATGTTTCGATACGCGAACACGCGTCATATTTATTATGTTATTTATTCGTTAAATTGGTATATGCACTTTATGTTTCCGGCTACAGAACGACCACGCATCTCTGGGAATACCAGCATAATGCTGCTTATCGAATCTATATCCGGAGGACTATTATTATTGGTGACGGCAGACGCATCTGCACTATGGGCCGTCGTCGATCAATGCGTGCGCTCGTTCGCCACTCTGAATGTTATAAAATGATAATATATCAATGGAAGTCCAAATTAACTATATGGACTTGTGGTATATATTTTTCAATATTATACACCGATACGCAGACGCACGTACCGATGTGGACAGCAGAATTTTTCAAATGTTTCGATACGCGAACACGCGTCATATTTATTTATATTGGCTTTATTCGTTAGAGATTAGTATATGCACTGTGTTCCGGCTAGAACGACCACGCATCTCACAGAATACCAGCGCAGTGCTGATTATCGAGAATCTATATATCCGGAGGACTCTTGTATTAGGTGACGACGAACGCATCTGCACTATGGGACATCAAATCGATCAATGCGTGCGCTCGTTCGCCCTCTGAATGTTATAAAATGATAATATATTCGACGAACATTGGAAATTTATTTCATCCTGAATGAACCATCACGCACAGTGTGCACGTCATTACTCATGTATTGGCGGCTTGTTGAAATGTACATAATTGTACACTTGGCGGTATATATTTTTGTGTATACACCGATACGCGAACGCACGTACCGATGTGGACTTGTAAAATTTTCAAATGTTTCGATACGCGAACACGCGTCATATTTATTTAGTATTTGTTCGTTAGAGATTAGTATATACGCTTTGTGTTTCCGGCTACAGAACGACCACGCATCTCTGGGAATACCAGCATGATGCTGATTATCGAGTCTATATATCCGGAGGACTCTTATTATTGGTGACGACGAACGCATCTGCGCTATGGGACATCAAATCAATCAATCATTTACCGTCAGGTGAACTGTGCGCTCGTTCGCCACTCTGAATGTTATAAAATGTTAATATATCAATAGGTCAAATATGAACTATATGGACTTGTGATATATATTTTTCAATATTACACACCGATGGACTTGTAAAATTTTCAAATGTTTCGATACGCGAACACGCGTCATATTTATTTATGTTATTTATTCGTGTTACAATTATACTGCACTTTGTGTTTCTGGCTACAGAACGACCACGCATCTCACTGAATACCAACATCATGCACCTTATCGAATCTATATATCCGGAGGACTCTTATTATTGGTGACGACGAACGCATCTGCACTATGGGCCGTCAAATCGATCAATGCGTGCGCTCGTTCGCCACTTTGAATGTTATAAAATGATAATATATCAATGAGTCAAATTAACTATATGGACTTGTGATATATATTTTTTCAATATTACACCGATACGCGAACGCACGCACCGATGTGGACTTGTAAAATTTTCAAATGTTCGATACGCGAACACGCGTGTCCATTGGAACACGAAACGGGAAATAGTTCAAATGAACGAACGAACAAAACATTACAATGATGTGCAGTAATGAATATCTGTACGCGTACACCGGTATCGATATGGACTTGTAAAATTAAACTTCAATCCGATGCGCGAACGCGTGCCGATGTGGACTTTAATAATTTTCAAATGTTTCGATACTTGAACACGCGTCATATTTATTATTTAATTAATTGGTTTATGAATATAATATTAGATGATTCTTCCTTTATTCTTTATTTCATGGTTTTGCTTGTTCCAAAATACATAAAATTGTAAAAAAAAAATAAAAAAAAAAAAAAAACACACACACACACAACCTCAGTCAAGTTCGAGGACATTATTCAATAAAAATATATAACAACCACCTAATATAAATCACTTCGGCGTGTTTCGACGTAAAGATATTACGCGGATACACATACCTGCAGTCGTACATACATATATTAGACAGAAGCGCCGAGCGGTACATCGTCGAAATATTAAACTGTGTCGGGCGACGTCTCCGTTATGCTCGGTCCAGACGTTCAATAGCGTCCGTTTAATTAACGTATTGCTTTCGGCGTGCGAGCTTTAATCTTCGCCACGTCAAAATTATCTTAAATCACGCACGTCGCCGAGGGCGCGCCTCATAAAGGGCGCGCTCGAGGACTCGGTAACATGATTTGAATTCTCGTTCACGGATATGATCTAACACCGGGCTATCACGACCCAGAAAACGTTTGTGTTAAACGTGTTTGTAATAAAGTGGAGTATTTAAACAAAGTCTCGTTGTCGAACGTTCCCATGAATCGGACGCGAATGCTCCGTCCACAGTAAGTCTGGAAGAACGCGTAGCGAAGTGGTGAGATATCCATTCTCTACCGTGAACAGACCGAATACGTATTCATGTAATATACGTCACCATTGCGTCTGAGCGTTTTATTACGCTCGCGCATCGCGTTGCACGTGTGTCTCGCGCTGTGTGGACGGTTCGCCTCGTTCACGCGCTTAACGTGCGAGCACAGCAACGCCACACACCTAGTTTCGCACTTGGTGGTGGGTTGTTGACGCGCGCTCGTTGATGCGTGTACGTTCGAAGCGCACGTCTTTAATCAGCTCCTGGTTGATCCTGCCAGTAGTTATATGCTTGTCTCAGATTAAGCCATGCATGTCTCGAATTACCAAGCCGTATTAAGGCGATACCGCGAATGGCTCAATATATCCGTTTTGGTTCCTTAGATCTTACCTCGATTTACTTGGATAACTGTGGTAATTCAGAACTAATACATGCAATCAGAACTCTGACCAGTGATGGGATGAGTGCTTTAGTCAGGCCGTGTTGGAGAGCCTCGCGTCGAAGTCGTTAATTTTGATGAATCTGGATAGCTTTGCCGATCGCACGGTCCTGCGCCGGCGACGCATCTTTCAAATGTCTGCCTTATCAACTTTCGATGGTAGTTTCTGCGACTACCATGGTTTGTCTGGTAACGGGGAATCAGGGTTCGATTCGGAGAGCCTGAGAAACGTACCACATCCAGGAAGGCAGCAGGCGCAAATTACTCCGGCACGAGGGAGGTAGTGATGAAAAATAACGATACGGGACTCTTACGAGGCCTCGTAATCGGAGATGAGTACACTTTAAATATTTTAACGAGGAACAGTGGAGGCCAAGTCTGGTGCCAGCAACCTAGCGGTAACTCCAGCTCCAGCGTATACTAAAATTGTTGCGGTTAAAAGCTCGTAGTTACGTTTGTGCGCCGCGCTGTCGGTGCACCGCATCCGCAGTGATACTGACACGTCTGCGGAGCATATCGTCGGTGAGCCGTCGATGAAACGACGGTTCAATATCAAAATCTATCGCGGTGCTCTTCGTTGAGGTGTCGAGATGGGCCGACAATTACTTTGAACAAATTAGAGTGCTCAAAGCGAAAGGGCTCAAAATGCTGCTTGAATATTTCGTGCATGGAATAATGGAATATGATCTCAGTTCTATTTTGTTGGTTTTCAGAACTCCGAGGTAATGATTAATAGGAATAACTTTAAGGGGCATTCGTATTGCGACGTTAAATTGAAATTCTTGGATCGTCATAGAACGAACATCAACAACATTGCCAAAGGTGTTTTCATCAATCAAGAGCGAAAGTTAGAGGTTCGAGAGCGATTGGGCCGCTAGTTCTAATAATAAATATGTCATCTGGCGATCATACCGACGTTACTGCGATGGCTCGGCGGGCAACCAGGAAACTAAGATTTTTGGACTCCAGGGGATATGGTTGCAAAGCTGAAACTTAAAGGAATTGACGGAAGGGCACCACCAGGAGTGGAGCCTGCAGCTTAATTGACTCAACACGGAAATCTCACCAGGCGGACACCCGGAAGGATTAATGATTAACAGCTCTTTCTTGATTCGGTGGGTGAGTAGTCGCATGGCCGTTCTTAGTTGGGTGGAGCGATTTGTCTGGTTAATTCCGGTGAACGAGACTCTAGCCTGCTAAATAGGCGTCGTCATTTAGATTGTGCGTGGCTTCGGTCACGCAACTCACTAACGACGATATTAAAATTCTTCTTAAGAGGGACCGGCGGCTTCGAGCCCTCACGGATGAGCAATAACAGGTCTGCTTAGTGCCTTAGATGTCCTGGGCCGCACGCATACACTGAAGGAATCAGCATGTTCTCCCTGACTAGGGCCCGGGCAGCCCGTTGAAACTCCTTCGTGCTGGGGATGGGGTTTGCAATTATCCCCATAAACGAGGAATTCCTAGTAGCGCAGTCATAAGCTCGCGTTGATTACGTCCCTGCCGCTGTACACACCGCCGCCGTCGCTACTACCGATTGAATGATTTGAGTGAGGTCTTCCGGACCGACACGCAGTGTCGACCGTCGGCGTTGCTGGGAGGATTGACCAAACTTGATCATTTTAGAGGTAAAGTCGTAACAAAGGTTTCCGTAGGGGAACCTGCGGAAGAATCATTAACGTAATATAAATATGCGCGAACGCCGTTCGTACGTATATGATATATTTACATATAAACAATCGAATAAACGAAAGTTTAAACAATTGCGACGATAGTCCGCCGCCGCCGCCGTCGCTCCGTGAGCGCGCGCGATCGGCACGCGCGCACATATACGTGCGTGCGTTATAACGTTAGCGTAAAACATCGTCGACGAAACACTGAACACCGACCTATGTCGTGTACGGTGTAGTTCGATGATAGTGACGCGCGAGTCGTTAATTGCGCCGCGACATTATGTGTCGCGTGCTAAATCATACGCGCCGTCGGTTGACGCGCTGGCGCTCCAGAACCGAAGCGAGCATACCTGGGACACACCAAACGGAACGTTGACATGGTAAGATCCGCGCCATCGAGTTTCAGTCCGTAAAAGTGCGCGCTATACAAAAGCAATCAGCGGCCCAGAATGTTCACGGCGTTAACGCGAGCCATGTAAAATGGTAACCGCGTTGACGTCCAACAGTACCGGCCAATACCAACGGTCACATATACATTTCAATGATATCATGTTCTTTTTTGGATTTTTTCTTTTCCGTTCGTTTTGTTTTATACTTTTTCTTTGTATGAAGAAATAAAAAGCAAGAAAACATAAACGAATATTACAAGGATAACCTCTCACGAGGCATGGGATGGTGATCTCCGCGCCTGCGGCACAGTTGATCCGAAGATAGTACGACCTTTCGGGAACCGGCGGGTAAAACCGTGTCTCCCGATCGCTACGTACCCGTAAAGAACAACAACATTATTTAGAAAACGTTACCCTGGACGGTGGAATCGCACTTGGCTCGCGGGTCGATGAAGAGGCCTGATTAACTGCGCGTCATAGGTGTGAACTGCAGGACACATTTGAACATCGACATTTCAGTTTTATTGCGGTCGTGGAAAAATATCAGGACCACTCCTGTCTGAGGGCCGGCTGTTAAAAATATTAACCACGCTGTTCGTCTTACGTTGCTCTCGCGCGACGGTATCTCAATTAATTGACGGTTCCGTTGGACGGTACGATGGTATGTTAGCCTAACGGCATCGCGTATCTACCGCAGTCCGTTTAAATGTACAATACGATAAACGATATCACGACTGTCGTGTTGGTCCCGGAGCGCACGCGCGTACGCGACGTTTCATGCTGGCGTTACGCGAGCGGCGTCCCATCGACGCGCGACTCTTCGACGTAACAATCGATAGAGGGGCATGCGCGATTCGATGACGTACCGTCTCGTTCCCGGCGGGTTTTAACCGCCCACGGGAGACGTTTGGGCGTGAACGTTGCGAGCGCGTTCGACGTTTCGACGATATACGACTAGTCGTCGTTTATGTTCGTATATATAATACAGTACGGGAGAGGGTTCGAGAGTGCGTTCGTGTGTATCGCTTACGCTTCGATCCTCACTCGCGATGGTAAACGGACTCGACGTCCGAAGAGCGCCTCTACGACCGTTACGGCCGTCGTCAATTTACGGCGACGGCGTAAGGCGTCGTTCGGTCGTCGTAGCCGCTGACGGATATCGTGTCTGCCTGATTTTTTATCGTTGGCCTCAGATCGGGGAGGATCGCCGCCGAATTTAAGCATATTGGTAAGCGGAGGAAAAACTAACAAGGATTTCCTTAGTAGCGGCGAGCGAACAGGGGAAAAGAGCCCAGCGCACAATCCGCGGTCGTATCCAGACGCGGGAGATCTTCAGTGTTCAGGAGAGTTCCGCTTTCTCGTCGTCGATACTCCTATCCCAAGTTCGTCTTAGACGGGACGTTTCCCTGAAGGTGCCAGGCCGTAGCGACGGAGGGCGGCGGCGGAGGACTCTCTAAGAGTCGGGTTGGCGAGAGTGCAGCCCTAAGGAGTGGGTGGTAAACTCCATCTGGGCTAAATATTGCCGCGGACCGATAGCGAACAGAATTGCCGTGAGGAAAGTTGAAAGAACTTTGAAGAGAGTTCAAGAGTACGTGAAACCGTTCGAAGAAGTGCGCCTGCGAAACTCGAATGAACGAACGAAAAGGAGATTCATCGTCACTCCGCGGCGTACGCGCTCACGCTCTGATGTAGTCCGTCCTTAATCGGGTAGCGATCAGCTTCACGGGCCGGGCGCGTCGCGAGCGTCCGCGGACGGCGTGCACTTCTCTCAATGTGCATCGCGACCCGTTCGACGTCGGCTAAGCGCCGTCAGTAGCCCAATTCGTTCCGTGTCAAAAGCGGACGGTTGGACCGCGGCGGTGGCCGACCGACCGTCGGACGGTAGAAGACTGAAATCGCGCACGCGCAACTTACGCGCGTCACGGCCCGACGCAAGACAACGTCGTCATCGAGTCCTGCCGTTGTGCAGCGGACATCGGTGCGCGCGTCTGTTATCGCAGCCGTGCAGTCTCAGACCCGTGCGCGTCTCAGTCAGCGGTAATGAGATTCGGTCCGGGCACTCGCAGGACCCGTCTTGAAACACGGACCAAGGAGTCTATGTGTGCGAGTCATTGATTGTGTTAAAACTGAAAGAGCGCAACGAGTTGAAGGCGCGCGCGCTGATCGCGCTCAGGAAAAGATGGAGCGTCGGTCTCGATCGACCTCTCGCACTCCCGAGGCGTCGTTCAATCCGTGAATGTAGGCTCTGAGCGAGATGCTGGGACCCGAAAAGATGGTGAACTATGCCTGGTCAGGTCGAAGTCAGGGAAACTGATGGAGGACCGCCTTTGATTCTGACGTGCAAATCGGATCGTCGGAACTGGGTATAGGGGCGAACTAATCCGAACCGTAGTAGCTGGTTCCGTCCGAAGTTTCCTGGGATAAGCTGGCGTCGATGACGAACAGTCTCATCCGGTAAAGCCAGATGATTAGAGGCATTGGGGCGAAACGACCTCCAACCTATTCTCAAACTTTAAATGGGTGAGAGCTCCGGCCTCGAACGATGAAGCCGAGATCTGATGACAGTGCCAAGTGGGCCAATTTTGGTAGCAGAATTGGCGCTGTGAGATGAACCAAACGTAGTGTTAAGGCGCCTAAAACGCTCATGGGACACCATGAAGGCGTTGGTCGCTCATGACAGCAGGACGGTGGCGTGAGTCGGTCCGCTAAAGGTGTGCAACGACTCTGCCGAAACAACCAGCCCTGAAAGGCCGATTGGCGCTGAAGCGTTTTGCCTATATACACTACCGTTACGAGGCAATGGCGGCGATGGAAACGTATGTCGTCATTACATAAATAACGAAGTAGGACGGAAGTCTCGAGGGTGCACTTCCAGGCTTATTGCCTAGGCTGTTGAGAAGTGCGGCGGCGGCCGCAGTCGGCAGCTTGCTGCCGAATACCGGAGGTCCGGAATGCGGCTTGCGTCGGCGCCTGTACTGAAGTACGCGCCCATGGCGCTGTACGGGCACCCGTGCGGGAGTGGACGCCTGAAGATGACAACGCTCTTCGCATAGGCCCCAGAGGGCGATGGTGATCAGAGCGATCCGGGGTACCCACACGGACTTCCAGGCTT